>JAUPMG010151239.1:0-11017 GCA_031762675.1 Pachysandra terminalis
CTCTGTAATAATGATATGTTTATGTTTCGTTAAATGCTTATTTTAGGATAAATCCTATTTTGTTGTGATCCACCACTTTCCTTTGAGGAAGTGAAGGTGATGTCTCTAGTCCTTGATGGACCGTATCGGGTCTATCGGATTCGGGACGTTATACATATATGCCAATGTAATTACACCAATTAATAAAAAGGCATATACCATTACATTCAATAATTTCCAAGAGTTACATAACCTAGTACAGGAACTGAAGGGAGGTAGGGCATCATCTGGTCCTTAACCATCCTCATCACCTCAACCTGTAGCATAATAAGTTACGTGAGCTTAGAATGCCCAATAAGTGAGATATCTGTCACCTATCCTCATAAAACATCGATAACGAGATAAAACAAGGGTTAACAAAAATAGAAAAGTACGATATCAGATAACTCAGGTCGCATTTTTATACATGAATGAATGGAGAATGCAATGAGGAATGTATCATGCAGATGTGCCAATATGGTATGCTCAAGTCAAGGAATTGCATGGGTGATATGCAACATGATATGATGTACTAGGCTAATTTTCCTTGTTAAGTGACCCTCATGTAGCTTCACCGTTAAGAACAAATTCAGGACATTGGTCACCAGGATCAGCTGGATGTCCCTCTCTTCATTCGGGGTAGCTAACCTATGCTACGAAGGCCACCACTTGCTGATTTTTGAGTGTAATTACCCGGGGTTTAGCCAAGCGTATAGGATTTCGTTGAATCCTACCCTTATTTAAATTGGACTTTCATCTATGGATATAGTCAACTCAGCCAGGAAACCTCACAAAGAAAATCCCATGCTCTCCTCCCAGGCTCACTTAACAATCCACATGGGCCTAGTATGCATGCAATTATTAAATTAGGACTCAAATGATAACTTCCATCGAAAATTATCCACTAGCCCATAAACGTGGATAATCCATTGGAAATCATCATAAGTTTCCTAACAAGTGTACAAACCAAATCCAAATCAATTCTACATAATTAACTCTATCCATTGCTACCCGGTCAACCTGACAAGCTAATCAATCCAATATCAGTAGGACTTCTAGTGATAAGATCCTTGAAAAGCTATCCGTGCGCCTATACACAAATAATCTGCCAGATGCCATCACGGGCATCCTTTCAATGCGAACAAATCAAACCAAAACATTGCAAATGACTACATTTCAATTATCAAACACATGGAGTTCACAACCCCAGGTCATGGTTAAGTCAATAGGCTAGTCAGTAGTGTAGGGTGTGTCGTGGAACTCAAAGTTGGTTCCCCGCATATGTTTACAAGCTTTAGACCATTCTTTAAAAGACCATATCTGAATCACATGGTTCAAACCGCACAACAAAACCGCCAAAAATCTCGGAACAACCCCCATTGAAAGAGTGACCGGTGTACCTGTGCCTGCCAGTGGGGTCATTTCAGGGTATTTTAACCCTCTATCAGCATAATAGCTGGTGTACCGATGCCTGCCGATGAGGTCAAGCTTTTGCATTTTGGTCATTGTCAATAGGGTGACCGGTGTACCGGTGCCTGCCGACAAGCCTCGGGACAGCAGTTCCTAAAAGGTTGAAAATTCTCCATAATAACTCGAAATTAATTTTGATCAAATCCATGGCACATAAATAAAACTAATCAATTAAATCAGAATTCAAATCAACTAACACACACATATTATCGATGAATACAAATCAAAATGGATCATCAAGAATTTTCGATAAGAATACACTAATTGGAAATCACACGATATTCTATGTCGAATCATACAGAAAATGAGACTTGCCTCTCTTGTGCTGAGATCCAAATCTGGGTTCCCTTCTTTCTTCCTTCTCATCCTTTTCTCTCCTTCTTCCTTCTTCCTCTTATTCTTCCTCACCAAGTTGGATGGCTAGGGTGTCACGCCCCAAATCTGAATCCTTAGGTGGGTGGCACGAATCTCGAGGTGCGACCTTCGAGTTCCCAATCGTGGAACGCGAAACACCAAAAAAATATCACAATAAAAGGATTAACATCCAATCATAACAAACTATCAGAGTGCGGAAGGTTAAATAAAATCAATTACATCATCATTGCTTCAGAAGAGCCTAAATTCTGCTTAAACATATATTAAACTGAAACTGATCTGATCCTATTACATCAATTCAAATCCAACAGAAAGAGATAACTAAATCAGAAATCCAAGTCCAAGTCCATGACTGTCTCTCACGTCGCCTTAACCAGCAACTTGAAATGTTGCAGTGTGCTTGGAATGCCCATGTAAGAACCAACTCTGTCATCCGTCCTCATTGAATAGCATTAGTCCCACAATCCATAATAATATAATTGCAACGTAATGATACACATCACAAAATTATGTAGTATAACCGAACAGTCGATATCACTTATAAAACATATAAAGATACACACAACAATTAATGAAAGGAATGTAAATGCATTTGGAAATGCTCAATACAAGTGATGCAACACTTAACATGAATGCAATCTAATGTAGTTCTAATCCGTCGATCGACCAGTTCCAAGTTACCTTGGCATCCATTTTACTACAGCTGGACGACACTTTCATATCATGTAATCACTATTACAGGGTATTCATTTTACCTACAGCTGAATACTATTCTCATAAGTCCCACGTGTACATCATGGTTTTATAGGATTCGCAACCTATCGGGCTTAATTCTCGAAGCTATTTCTCAGTTTGTTCCTCATGCATCTCGATGCATGGATGGGTCACACTAGAACCATGTCATGTAACATATCACATTCACCACTTGGTAATACGAGGCTCAATAGCCCTAACCATCTCACATCTCCATTCGTCGTTGTCCGGTTGACCCGGATGAGCTATCACACCAAATCTCGATCCGTCGCTACCCGGTTGACCCGGATGAGCTATCACACCAAATCTCGATCCGTCGCTGCCCGGTTGACCCGGACAAGCAGAACAAACTTCATTGCCACTATCAATACAAGATATCTTGTGTGCCAGGTCGACCTACCAGGATTTCGTAGCATGCCAGCCTCACAATGGGCCCGCCCACGAAGACATGCGTGGGGGACACAGCGCCCCACAATCTTTTGTACCAATTGGCCAAGTATCAGTAGGATTCAAGTGATAATATCCTTCAGAAACTGCATGTGCGCCCATACACACGAACAATCTGCTGAACACCATCACGAGTACCCTTTCCACACATAGTGAGATTGCCAGTGATAACATCCTTCGGAAACTGCCCGTGCGCCCATACACACGAACAATCTGCCTGGTGTGAACACTAGTATCCTTTCCACAGGTAATAACAATATAACTACCATAATCAGTATAGGTTTATCAGCTTTGGATCCCCATGATAATTCCCATCAGAAACTATTCGCGCGCTCATACACACAGATAATCTGCTAGAGACCATCATAAGCATCTCATCCACAACTTAAGTATAAGATATGGTCAATTGGTTTGAGTGTGTGTCTGACCTTCCAAACTTGGTTTCTTTAGGTGGGTCATAGCCTAATAACCCTCCTCTCTTCCGTACATAATATACTCCAAACACCAAATCCAAACCCCCTCTCAAAACTACCTAAATAACCAAAACAACTTCTGTCGGTAGACTGATCGGTGTACCGACGTCTACCGATCAACTAAAGTTTGGATAGTATAGTCTCCATTGGTAGGGTGATCGGTGTACCGACGCCTACCGAGGGGCTACAGTAGTCCCCTGTCGGTAGGCTTGTCGATGTACCGACGCCTACCGACCAAATGTTACAACTCGGTAATCAATTCATCGCTAGGATGGTCGGTGTACCTATGCATATCGATCAGCTAAGATGGTCTTGGTTGGTAGGCTGGTCGGTGTACCGAAGGCTACCGACGGTCTGTTTTCTGGGTTTTTCAGCTTTGATGTACCTTTAGTAATTTGGTCATAACTTTCTAAATTATTATCGGAATTACCTCAAACTTGTTTTATTATGTTCCTAACGAATAGGGGAGTCATAATAAAATATAAAATAAATTATGAAAAAGGTTCAGATAAGTTATTAAATCCATTGTGTAGGTCTGTACAATTTTCAGGGTTTCAAAAGCATATCATTTGATACCAAAACCAAACCTACTCATCTCTAATGACCCGTTAACATCTGAATAGACATATTGAGCATGAAAAATCATACAACAAATCATTTTACTACTTATACACAAGATCATCATGAATTTAGTTCATTCATCATGCTTTTAAGGGGTCACACCTACGAATCATATATATATACGAACAATCCAAACAGAAAACGAACATATTATTCCATGAAAACTATACAGAGTAAGGAACTTACAATGATCTAATGATCTTGTACGAGATTTTCTACTCCCACATCTCTTCTTCTTCTTCTTCTTCTTTTCTCTTTTCTCCTCTTTGCAGATTAGGCTAGTGTTAATCTTCGTTAGCTCTTAATCTCTCAGTCTCTTCTTAACTCTTAAGCACAGCCTTTTACATTGTGAATGATCAGACAAATGGGAGTTAGAGGTATAGGGAGCAAACTCCCTAACTTCACTCCCATGATCCCCTCATCCAAGGCCACGTCCCCAAGACTGATTCAACGCATGTTTGAAATTTGAAATTTGAAATTTGGTTCAGATCTAATAATTCCTAATATTAACCCATAATAACCTATTTACATTATGACCCCTAAGTTCAATTATTAAGTTATGATTAAACCCTATGGTCCAAGTAGCCTATTAAACCACACTAATGATTATAGTAAAATTATCAATCAAATTCTATAACACCCCATATTGATTCACCCTCATTAATTATCTTGTTTAATTAATCTCTAATTAATTAATATAGTATTCACGGGTTAGGGTCACTACATAGGGTTAGGTCTCTTACCCTTTTCTTCTTCTTCAAACCTTCATAAGAATTCTCCTCAGATATTCTTTTCAAGGTGGGAAGGTGAGGGAGGTAGTTATGGAAACCTTCCTTCAACTTCCTCACTTACCAACTCCATGATCTCACATCTCTCCAACGCCAGCCATGCGTTGAAATTTGAATTCAAGTTTATAATTTACATTAATTGCCCTCAATGCATATTAATTACACCATAACCCCAAGGTATATACTATTGTTCTAAAATCACCCTATGTTCTACTTAGCACATGATTTGATACCAAATAAAATTCAGAAAAATGCTAATTAATCTCTATAAAATCCACTTTTCCCTTTTTAATAGTTAGAATTATGAATTACTAGTTTCAGGTCATTACATATAAGAGTGTCCAATGCTCTGACTTGACCGTCATCTAGATCTTCTAATTCTGCTATCATGGCCTCTGTAAATGTTGCCAGGGTGAAGTTGTGCTGAAATGCTACTCTAAGCGATGGGATCATTACCTCTAGTGGGAGCACCGCATCATGTCCGTATGTCAAGGCATACGGTGAGTTCCTATGCTCGTCTTTTCAGATGTACGATATGCCCAAACCACTTCTTACAATTGTTTATGCCACAATCGAGGACTATCCTCAATCATCTTCCTTAAGACGTTCTTCAAGACCTTATTAGTTGTTTCTGCCTAACCATTTTCTTGCCCGTAATAAGGGGTCGAATTCAAGATCTTGAATTTGTATTCCTTTGCGAACTGGAATACTTGCCCTCTTGTGAAGACACTTCCACTATCAGCCATTATTGTTTCTAGTATCCCAAACCTATGTATGACCAATGCTTCAATGAATTCGATCACATCGGTTTGGTCTACCTTCCTCATCGTCCGTATCTCCACTTAGTGAACTAGTAGGTCGCAACTATAACGAACCCATGCATCTTCCATTGCCCAGCTTTGGAACGGCCATGGCTTTACTATAGGAAAAAGCTCGACAGCTGGTGAATGCTGGATTGGTCCGTGTTTCTGACATGGATGGCACCCCTTTGCATAGTCTATGCAATCTTTCAGGATGGTTTTCCAAAAGTAGCCATGTCTTCAGATGAGCCATCTCATCTTGATTCCTGCTTGATGAGACCTACAAATCCCTTCATGAATGCTACGTCCTGGATCCCGTGGCACGAAATCCCTATGCGGGCTGCATGGATCACGAGGGGAGGCCTTCAGATTCCCAACCGTGGAATGAGGAACACCAAAACAAAACTCAACGATACAAGAATAAACACCATCATTGTAAAACTAAATCAGAGTGCGGAGGCAACATGTATAAACTAAACCAAAACATTAAGCTTCAGAAGAGCCAGAATTCCCAATAAAGAAAACCAACATAGATCCAATTTCATTACACTAGTTCAAACTATAACTCAAACGGAAATAAATAAATAAGTAGTCCAAGTACATCCCTTATGCCCCTCAACCTGCAACATGAGTAATTTTCGGGAGCTTGGAATGCCCAGTAAGAAACAATCATGTTATCCATCCTCGAGGGATAACATTTTTCCAAACAACACATCAACATCATATTTACAACATGGAGAGTACAATCATATACTATCATATCAGAACATAACTCCTAACATCATGTCAACACCATCAAGAAAATACACATATTAAGGACAACCAACTATAATCAACATAGCAATATCAACACTCAATGCATTCTCAGGAATGCATTCTTTGGTCATTAACCGGTCCAACCAAATGTTTCCACCCCGTTCCACAACCACTACTGCTAATTTGCAATTCCCATGTGTACAACGTGGTTTCGTAGGACTTTCAACCTACCCTGGCTTAATTCCTGTACCTATTTCTTATATTTAGGGATTAACACGCAAGGAGGCCTTTGACGAGGACAGTTACCCACTAACATTTAGGGATTCTAACCCAAGGAGGCTGCTATGAGGACGGTTACCCACAATGTAGAATTCATATCTCTATTGGTCGTCGCTTGGTTGGCCAGACAAGCTATGATGCAAACCGGTAGGATTGCCGGTGACAACATCCTTCGAAGCTACCTTCCCATACACATGAATAATCCTCGGGAGACCATCATGAGTATCCTTTCTAACAATCAACTGGATCTCCAATGATAACACCCTTTGAAAGCTATCCGTGTGTCCATACACATGAATAATCCGCTGGAAGTCATCATGAGAATCCTTTCCATTGTATATATGCACAACCAATCATTACCATGTTATACATGCACAATCCACCACATGTTAGCAAGGCAAATAAGGTCATTCAACATCAGTATTCATGTCACAAACTCCCAATATGTGTGGGGTTACAACCCCAAGTTGAATGGTCCAACCCCCAATCAAAAGTCCATAGAAAACAGTCAAGGGTTTCCATTGGTAGGCTCACCGGTGTACCGGTGCCTACCGTGGGTCAATTAAGTCTGGTTTATGGTCCCTATCGGTAGGCTCACCGGTGTACTGGCGCCTACCAGTGGGTACCTCTGTGATTTGGGACTCCCTGTCGGCAGCTCCACCAGTGTACCGGTGGGTGCCGCTAAGCCACGATCTTGGTTATTTTTTGGGTTCGTGAAACCCTAATCTTGTCATCAGATTCTATCTATATTGATTCCAAAGATTAGCAGCCATCATAAAAGTAATTTTTCACTAAACAAACCATACCCAAACACTTTATCATCAAATACAAGTTCCTCATCGATTGACTCACATATGCACCAAAAAATCTGAAAATAAAACATATTTCTTATTAGATCTACACAGCATGATCGAACACATATATTAACATGGAACTCATCCTACAATGAAAGTCAAACCTCCGAATATCATAGAAGACATACAAACATATGATTTCGACCCTGAAATCCTAGGAAAACTATACAGGAAATGTAACTTACCTCGTATAGAGCTCGGTTTCGGATATGCAAATCTCTTTCTTTCTCTTCCTCTCCAAGGCTGGGATGGCTGGTGCTTGTGCTCTCTCTCTCTCTCTCTCTCTCTCTCTCTCTCTCTCTCTCTCTCTCTCTCTCTCAGATCTCTCTTTCTTTTCTCTCACAACTGAAAACCCTAATCTCTCATCAAGCTTATAGGAAATCTTCTAAAACATACCACTACTAATAAGGGATGTGGGGAGAGGGATATGGAAGCCTTCCTTCTCTCACCCCTTACCAACACACGATACCCCTATCTTGTGCGTGCCTAAAATTTGAATTAAACTTCCATTAATTACAGATGCATCCAATAAAGTCCCTTCTAATTATACCTTAAGCCCAAAGCTCTAATCAATCTATGAATCCCCCTCTAAGTATAGGAAATCACAATTTATTCCCTATGAACCTTCTTTTTGTTATTACAAATCTCCAAATCTGGGTCTCTGTAGTCTTCCCCCCTTTAGGAAATTCCGTCCCCGAAGTTATGCATGCTAAATTTCTAAGGTGCTAAATCCTACAGTCTATTATGCTTAAATCATGCTATTCTTAAGGTGATATAAACTCAACACACAAAACAATTCATGTCATATTAATTCATGCAATAAAATGTAAATCAAAGATCAAACATGTGTGTGCGTTACATACCTTCATTTACCTTGTTAGTTACCCCTCCATCATACTCATCTGCCTCCCCAATCAGGACATTGACTCTCCCCAGTTGGGATGGTCGTGTTGCTGCGACCGTTTGTTCCTCTTCTCGCTTCCTCGGTTGTCGGCAAAACCTTTGGATGTGTCCCATCCTCCCACAGTTGTAACACTTGGGTGGCGGGCGTGGCTATGGTGGTGCCACCGCCTGAACCGTAGTGTCAACTAGAATAGACCTCTTTACTGTCCTCTGCCTCTTCTCTACACTGTGTTCTTCATCTCGCTCCCTCGACCTATGAGTCTTCTCCATATCTCGGTTTCTCCTCTTCTCGTTCTCCTTGCTACGATATCTATCATTATCCTTTTCTACCATCCTCGCACATTACAAAACAACCGAGTATGTCTTAAACATTTGGGGTACCACCCTATTCCTAATCGACGGTTTCATGCCTACCTCAAACTTGGTAGCCTTATCAACCTCATCCGCGATCATGTGAGGTGCAAACCTCGACATCACTGAGAATTGGGCCTCATACTGCGCAACAGTGAGTGGGCCTTGCTTCAATCTCATAAATTCCGCGGCCATCTATCTCTGATAACTACTCAGAAGGTAGGTATCTAGGAAATGACTCCTAAACATCTCCAAAGTCATTACATGTAGTGACCCAGACCCAACTGGGATAATTAAAGATTAAATCTTAAAATACATTGGAATTTTATGAAAGCCACTTAGTAGGATTGGACTAATTGATAATTATGTAAAATTATGGGACAATTACTTAATTAATTAATTAAAAATTAATTAAATGGGATGGACTATTAAACCATATGGACTATAACATTAAAATGGATGAACTGGGCCCAAAACCCAATTAAAATCCCAACAGGAGTTAATTAGGTAATTAAGTTTATTAATAAGGTAAATTGAGGAATTAAGCAACTTAAACAATCCTACGTACGTTTCTCTAATTGTTTGAAATTCAAACTAAAACAAATTAAATTCAAACAAATAAAAGAGATAGAGTTCAATTGAAGCTTGGAACCTAGAAGCTAGGAGAGGAGAGAGACTGGGTCTCTAGGCTGGGACGTCCAAACCAAGAGTGGGAGAAAGGAAGTTCTAGTGTAGAAGTTTGCAAAAAACCTAAGATGAGGAGACCAAGAGGAAAGAAGGAAAAGGAAGAGAGAAATAAAGAAGATAGTGCAATACAGGAAAAGAAAGAATGCTAGGGAGGTAAAAAGGAAGAGAGAGGAAGAAGAAGATGAAGAAAGGGTCATAGGTGAAAGGAAGGAACCTAAGAGGAAACAAAGGAAGAAAAAGGAGGAAAGTGAAGAAGAGGAAGATGTGGACTATGATGGTCACGAGGAGAGCGAGGACGACGATGTGGAAGACGGGGATAAATGGAAGAGAACCCTGACCAGACAACACCTAAAAGGGCAGGAGAAAATCAACGAAGGTCGATACTAGAACACGTGAAAGAGGTATGGATTCCTTTGCTTTTACGGTATTTGATTTTATGTATTATCTCAATGCTATAGATATAGTTGGTTGTGTATTCTGGTATGTGAGCATGATTAGATCTAGGATCTATATGAACTAGAAAGTCATGTTGTTTGATCTCCATGTTCACTTGTGATGCTATGTTCATGTGTATTCATAAGTTCCTATGAATATTATTTATGTGTTTGAAATCCATGATTGATTATAGTATGATTATTGGTTAGATCCATAAGAATGAATTAGTTTGGTGTGCATGTTGTATGGAATTTATGTATAGGTTTTAGAAATTGTTTTTGGGTGATTAAAACCTTAGAAATCAATAGGTTGATTAGTGGTACAAAGTCCTAGTCAAAAACCCAGAAATAGGCCTAAATTATACGTTTGGCAGCAACTTCGGCATCTATCGATTTAGATGCCAAAATCAGTGAAAATGTTGTGCTCTCGGGAAATGCTACTGAGCTTCGGTAGTAGTGTTACCGAGAATTTTGGTAGGTCATTCGGCAGCTGCCGAATTTGGTAAAAATGATGTGCTCTTGGGACATGCTACCAAGCTTCGGCAGCTGTGCTACTGAAACCTTCGGTAGGACACTCAGCAGTTACTGAGCACCAACCGAAGAAAAGACTTCAAAATTTATGAGGGTGATCCCCATTGGGACAAAAGCCTGTGTGGATGGTTTGTGTGCAAAATGTCTAGATTTGCACGAATCATATAAAGTGTTGGTAAAGTTCAAAAACTTATGGTTTTCGGATGGATTGAATGGTATTTGAGGTGCTATCAATTCAAAGGGTTGGGATGTGGTCTTAGGACCTCAATATGGGATTATTAGGGATAGAGTTCGTCATGTAGGACTAGATGGGGTGATTAGTGTTTCTAGCTTCTGATGTTGACCTAGGTTGGACTTGGGTTGACTTCTGTGTAAGTTAGGTGTGAATTCGATGATGTTTACTTGTATGTGAATGACTGTTTGAGGGTACTGTGAGTATCCAATACTGTGATTGTGTTTGTGTTGTGAATGACTTGA
>JAUPMG010151250.1:0-24671 GCA_031762675.1 Pachysandra terminalis
TACTTGCTGCGGATCACTTTATACCACAAAGTCTTTGAATCTGAGCTGAATTTCCAGAGCCATTTCCCCAATAAATCGAAGTTCCGAGCGCGAATGTTTCCCAAGCTAAGCCCTCCTTCTTGCTTGCTTCTACAAGCTTCTTGCCAATTGACCATATGAGTTTTTCTCTTCTCCCCTCCCCCTCCCTCCCAAAGAAAGTCTCTCTGCAACTTCTCAATTCTATGGGCTACTTTTGCTGGGATCTTAAAAATTGACATATAATAAGTTGGAAGGTGAGCTAGGGAAGCCTGGATGAGGATGATTCTACCTCCAAGAAGTAGGTAAGATTTTTTCCATGAGGCCAGTCTCCTCACCATTTTTCAATGATAGGTGTCCAGAAACTCTCCCCACGGTGACAATCGCCAAGGGGTAGCCCTAAATACCGAATAAGCCACTCATCAATGCTACACCTCAAAACCCTATAAAAACTCTGAATCCGATTTGACTCCATCAAAATGCCAACAAGACTACTCTTTTCTAGGTTAACCTTGAGGCCAGAGACCATCTCAAAACAAAGGATGATGGATTCGATCCAGTAAGTTTCGGTGTCATCCGCTTCTAAGAATAGTAATGTGTCGTCTGGAAACTGGAGGTGAGAGACTTGTACAAGATCTCTCCCTACCTTGAAGCCTGAAATCAATCCCATCTCCTCAGCCCTATACAGGAATCTACTAAGGGCATCTCCTACCAATGTGAATAATAAAGGAGACAGTGGGTCTCCCTGTCTTAGACCCCTAGAAGTTGCAAAGTTTTCTTGTACCGTTCCATTAAGAATAAAGGAAAAGGAAAAATTCCTTATGCAACCACCCATCCATTGCCTCCATTTGGCACCGAACTCTTTCCGTTCAAGGAAAGCATCCAAAAAGTCCCATTTCACCGTGTCATATGCTTTTTCTAAATCCATCTGATTGGTAGAGACAATATCCCCCATGACTAGTTTGAGTCTCATAGCGAAACCTTAGCTACGATCTTGTATAAACTGGTTATGAGGCTGATTGGTCTAAAATCCTTAATCTGTCTTGCCCCTTTCCTCTTGGGGACGAGCACTAGAAAAGTTGCATTGGTGATCTGATTAATAATTCCATTACTAAAGAACTCATTAAAAACTTCAACTATGTCTCCTTTTATTGTCTCCCACTCATCCTTTAAAAAAAGCCATGGTGAAACCATCCGGCCCGGGGCCTTATCTCTATCAAGTGCCAGAATGGCATTAGGAATCTCTTCCCTATCAAACTGTCTTTCTAGCCACTCATTTTGTGCTTGGGAAAGCCTATTTCCCCCCAAATTATTGATGTTAAATCCCAGTCCTGACTCCGACATATACAATTTGGAATAAAATCTGGACAATTCCTCAACAATCCTTGTTTATCCTCGATAATTTCCCCCTTGTGTTACCCTTGATAAAATCTGGACAATTCCGCAATAAATGCACTCTGATTGGTAGTTACATGTCTCTTTTTAATTCAAAGAGGTTGCTCCTTGATGCTGTGCCACCAGATTTGAGCTGGCACACAATTGTAGAAATCTTGAAAGGCATTGATACCAAGCTTCACAGAAAGTTCTGAGGTACATTTTCTGCTAAGATCCCTTGTAAGTTATTCATCTCAACTTCATTCTGT
The DNA here is from genome assembly GCA_031762675.1 of Pachysandra terminalis. NCBI lineage: Eukaryota > Viridiplantae > Streptophyta > Magnoliopsida > Buxales > Buxaceae > Pachysandra > Pachysandra terminalis. The sequence continues at coordinate 1,659 of JAUPMG010151250.1, forward strand.
GTTGCAGTTAGAATATTTTGAGATTTTCATTTTTATACTGAGATCCATCATCATTTAATCATCCGAACCTCTTTCCTTGGGAGTGTGAAATTGGTTCATAGAACCTTAACCAAACCTGTGAATTGCTGCATGAATTACAACATTGTTGGGCACCCTGCTCAGTTTCCTTAACAATATTACAATAACAATTAGGCGGCATTTGGTCTTCATTCTACGAATAAGTTCCAGGTCGTGAAACTCATTCTGGCCGGCTTTTGGTTAAGAAAAGAGGAATCAGTTCTGGGGGACTGAGAATGAGATCTCATTTCTACCAATCAGGCTGTGGGTTTTTTTATATTTCGAAAACTCACTCCTCTAAAGTGTGATGCCACACTTGTAATCTAAGAAATCTTAAAGTGCATACTTGATATTTTCCATAGACCACTCAATAATGCAGTGATATAATTTTTTTTTTCCATAGACCACTAAAAAAAAAAAAGATATAATTGTCATTTTTGAAAAATTATTTTGATTTTTGCAGTGGCAAACCTGCAATTATCTCCAAATAATTTTGTTTTACAAAACCTCATTTTGAATTTTTTTTTCACTTCTCCACACCAATTCCATTAACTCATTTGTGAAACTCATTCCGAAAACCAACTGCACGAGGTGTGACAGCCATCAACAATGTACCAAACGATCCACAAATTCTTGTGCATTCTCTTTCTTTTCTGTGCTTAACTCAATTCTCGTTAATCATAAAAAAAATATCATTCCCCAAACCAGAATGAACGCCAAACGAGGCATTACCTTTTGATCCGGCTTGATAGTGACTGTGTCAGTGATGTAGTGTTTGTTCCTTATATGTTTCTTTGTTAATCCAGATTCCCTTGTGAGACAGTTGATGCGTATCTGCCACATTAGATTCTTGAGACCTTTTAATATGGCTGTTTCCCAAAAAGTGATTCAGTATGACATCCTTATCAACAAGGTTCTCCTGCTGAGATTGTGAGATTTTAGAAGGACAAGGTTTTTCATGTTGCTGATTTCCTAAGAAATGCTTTTCCACATGACATTCATATGATGGGTTGTTCCTTCTCATCTAGCAACTTGTTATATTGTGATAACGAGATTTCATGAGCATCAGCATTGCTAGACATCATTACTTCAGTTAGGTTACCAAAAAAGGAACTTGCTGTGATTTCAATTGACTTCAAGCTGAACTTGATGTAATATTGCATATGATATGCCAACTTAAAACCTCTGTCCATGCTCTGATATGAAATTGATGCCAAATGCCAGATATAGATATTTATGTCACCTTTAATATTAGTGGAACAAATACATCAATCAATGCTCTAGTTTGTTCTACAACCATGTGCCTCTGACTTGATTGGCAATCCGAAAATGGATCCCAAATCCTTCATCTAATTATCTTTGAAACCAGCTTCTTCAGAGGGGCAACCTTAGTTGGAGTGGCATTGCTTGCATGAACATGATAACATTAACACACTTTACTATCAGGACTCAAACCTCTATGAAATTTTCAATAGTCAACACAAATAGTGAAAAAGGTTATTTTCATTTATCGAATTGTAATATTTGTTACATGGTGGGCAATTATTGTTTATTCACGTATCTTTTCTATTCTGTTCTTAGACTGAAATGCTAAATTGTTATTTTCAGGTGAATCCGCATACACATCAGCTGAAACTTTGTGACTTTGGAAGTGCAAAAGTATTGGTAAGCATCTATATATATAAAGGATTTTTGTCTGCCTCACCAGGTTTAGTTTCGTGATGAGGCATGGCATTTTTCTTCCACGTGGAGTGATAGTGTGACGAATCCAGGAGTCCACCTGATAGGGGGTCCTCTAGATATGCTAAGTGGACAACACTTCAATTAGCACAAGCCCCATTGGTACCTGTGTATTGCAGCCATCAATGCCTTTTTAATATATAGAAGTTTCTTCAGGAAAGATGTTAGATTATGTTTTTTATGCCACCTGGCAGATGTGTTGGGGAATGAAACTTGGTATGTGAAGTAGGATCATGTAGAAGAACATGTGGACAAGTGAGATTCACCAAATCATCTGCCATGTTTGAAATCCTTGTCACACAAGGATTTTTACTTTGTTGCATCTCACAAGCATACTTATCTCCTCTCTCTCTCTCTCTCTATATATATATATATACACACACACACACACACACACACACATAGACATACACACCCTCACATATTGTATTGCTCTTGCCATCAAGCACTTCTTTCCAATTGGTACTTATTTATTTCTTTTCTGAAATTACTGCCAACTATAGATATGAGACACAAACATGTTGGTCCTAATCTTACGTTCTTCCAAAGGTACCCTTTCCAAGCATTTTTCCCGTATTGCCCTTGCCATCAAACACTTAATTCCAAATCTATGCCTTTTAAAAGCGGTTGTGAAGACAAACATATTGTTTGATCATCGAATACCTTTTGGTTCAAACTTCAAACTATCCTTTCCTTCAAATACTTGTTTCCAATTAGATAATAATTTTGTGATTTTGTTTTTTCAAACTACCTCTAATAGTATATATGGTAAACATAATGGGACCTTATTTTTATGTTTTCCAAAATTACCCCTACCAAATATTTTTTCTTATATTGCCCTTGCAATCAAACACTTGTTCAATAAGGTCTTAGTTTTAATTATTTGTTTCAAAACACCCTTATTTGTTACCATAAACATGTTGGGACCTAATCATTGTTGTTAAAGGTGCTCGCACAGGTGACTAGGTTTTTTTCAGAGCCCAGTAGTACTAGCCTAGGCAAGCTAGAACTAGGCACCCACCTGGGTTTTAAGGCAGTCACTTAGATGAAGTTTTTTTTCCCGGGCAGGTGCCTAGTTCTAATAGGTATCAATACTTCTCATTAATATGTATCTTATATGTTTACCTATGTCTTATATTATTTGATATCACGAATGAAATTTATATCAATGCTTCTCTACCATTTGCTATGGGTTGCCCACTTGTTACTTGTTTCTCATTAACTTATTAGTAGTAATTTGTATACTTGATTTATTTTTATACTCTTAGAGTTTTTGGGATTGGAAGATAATAGAATAAGAGATAGAAGAAAAGAGAATGAGAGGAAAAGAAGAAGAGAGAACCCTAGTGTCACGCCCCGAATCATATGGAATCTCAAGGATTTCCAAGGGAATGACCTTCAGATCCAGACGTTGGATGCGGCCAAACCATCTAAACCATACGATTAATGGTCCAACAGAGCATAACTAAATAATCAATGGAAGTCTCATAAAATTTAAACCTTAAACTCATTGAATGTAAAATTAAACTTAATCTCCAAACCAATATAAATTCAAATACAACCGGGTGCCCAAAAGGGTCAAAACATTAAGTCTACTCCATAAAATCAAACTAGATAAAAATAGCATTGTTCATAAAGTCCACAACAACAACTATCATGTCCATCAAGCTATTCTCTTCAGGTCCAACCATCACTCTTGAGGATAACCTGTTTCAAGTAGGGGTGAGCTTTGGAGGCTCAATAGGTAAATCCGAGGAAACTACTCTAACCATTTTCACAGTCATATAATAACATTCATATTCATGCAATTCCACATAATACATATATCTTAAAATCATTCTCATTAACATGCTTTATAACCATTCTCATAATAGTACAATCATCATAAACCACATTCTCATCATAATAATCATAATACTCACATACTCCAATACTCCAATATCATATTTATAAACATGGTAATCCGTAACTTTCTCACACACCATCATTTCATAATCACAATCGTACGAAACACAACTTTCACATAACCAACACTCTCATGATCATAATCATGTTGAAACCTACTTTTTCATAAACCAATAATCTCATGATCTTAATCATGCTGAAACACACTTTCTCATAAACCAATAACCTCATGATCTTAATCATGCTGAAACACACTTTCTCATAGTTCTCATTCATAATAACACACAACATTCAATCACCAAACAACATTCCATATCACAAACACTCAATCAATGAATATGAACACAAACATATAGCAATTGGATGATGAAATGGCAAACACATTTAATAATGCTAATGACATGAATGGTATGATGCACAATGCTCATGATGGAGTGAAGATGATGAAATGTATGCAAATGTGGTGTTAGGCCTAGCTTAACTATGAAATCACACTCACATCTTTAGGTAATTCTACCCAAAGAATGTGCCACAACACAACCAACCATTTCCTTTAAGGGATTGGGTACCCAAAGGTAGGAAAACACCATAACATTTTCTTTCTAGGGACAAGTTAACCCATGGTAGAAACCACCACATTCCTTTTAGGGGACATGTTAACCCGTGGTAGAACCACCACATTCTTTTTAGGGGACATGTTAACCCGTGGTAGAACCACCACATTTCCTTTTAGGGGAACAACTAAACCCTTGGTAGAAATCACCCTAAACAGACTCGTACCAACACCACCAGATCAAACCCTCCTAAGAATTATGAAGAACACACACATAGATTACCAGACCCTCCTCGCTTGGGGAGTTCTGAAACAACATAGTGAACCTTCTAGGATCACTCTTAAAATTCATACACATAAACCTGGTCACAAGGGATCTCACACAAAACACATGTAAATCCACAGACTAATCATGTACACAGTACAAGAATCTCACACACAACCTTATTACACACATATCACACTCCACATAATTCCATAGACTAAAACACATCAGAAAAGGTCACAACAAACCAAAATGGAGGCAATTGAGTTCTTTTGTTGCACAAACATTCATACACACTTTCCTAAGAAAAACTAACATCATACACAACCTTACCAGGCTAATACCTAGCTGCCCACCCGAAATGGGAGCTAACAGGCTTCGGTCAATGGGTTCGATCGACTCTGAGGTCGACCGAAGGTCTCGGTTCCTCATTTCAGTCCCTCCCAACTTTAGGTGCTGGTCTAGAGATTTTGGACCCTTTTTATGGATTTCAGTCGGTGGTTCGGTCGACCCTGGGTCAGACCGAAACTCGTGGCAACCCCAAAAAATCCCGAAAAATCCCTTTAATTCGTATCAAACATATTTTATTCTAAAAATGAAATTTAAACATCCAAAATTATGGTTTTCATCACAAATCCCTTATTTCTAATATTCTACACATCAAACTTACCAATATGCATCAAGTCAAGCACTAGATCATCAAATCATCATACAAATCAAATTAATATCATATATATCAATCCATACTCATTCTAATACATACAAATCAATTTATCATACCTTAACAACCTATTTCTTATGCATATCCATCCTAGATCATCATATCTAATATTTTCTATCATATTCCTATGAAAATGACTAGCATAATCACCAAGGACAAACCTACCTCTTTTCCCAAGCTTTTTCTGCACTTCTCAGAATTGGAATATCACCACAAATCTCTTTCGGGAATCTCCTCTTCTTTGAGCTTTGCTCTTCTTCTCCTCCTTTCTTTCTCTTCCTTTTTCCCTTTTCTTTCTCTTCTCTTCTTCTTCAGCAAGAAAACCCAGAAAACCAGATTTCTTTCCCTCTCTTTTGGTCGTGTGATACAAGGCAGCAACTTTCCCTCTAAGCCACGATCCTATTTGGAAGGGGTTGAGGAAGTTAGGGAAACCTTCCCTCTATCCATACGGTTGCTGGAAATTTCAAATAAAGGGGAAAAAGACCATTCTAACCTTATCTCATTCCCTTGAGCCATACGACCGGCCCATGTCCACTCTACATTACTCGTTGGGCCCCAGGCCCTAATTTCCAGAAATTCACGAAATTACATATGTTTGCCAATAATTTCACTTAATTACAATTAATTCCTATTCTTCAAATCAAGTCCTATGGTTCATTGTATTTCCTCTTCAAAATTACTATTATTTAAATAATAATTAAATCATGTTAATTATCATTTAGGGTCCGGGTCACTACACTTAGATCTGTTTGGCCTTAATTACTTAACAATGTAAAGTTACAAAAAGCCCCTACATAATATAAAAAATTGTAACTCTCCCTCGAGCTAGAGCATAGATATCACCCATGCCCAGCTTGGAACACATGCTTGAAAACTGACTTTTACCAAGAGCCTTTGTGAATGTATCTCCCAACTGATCTTCAGACTTGACAAAAGAAGTTGTAATCTTCTTACTCATCACCAGTGTTTTACATGTTGCGACAGGTCCTTAATTTTGGAGGGGGTGACACGACATATAGGCAGTCTCTCCAGCGATTTTTTCCACCATGTCCCTCATATGTCGTTGATATGCTGCAACATGTCGGCCACACATGAGGGATATGGTGGGAAAAAAATAAAAAAAGTGAAAAATGGGTGAAAGAGGGGTTTTATTTTTTGTTTTTTAATGAAACTTTGTAGCAATCTAATTTAGAGCTAAATACATTTAAAACCAAATGTATGACGAAAGAAATGCATATATAATGAATGACATATACTTATGGAGGTATGACTGCATACCGGCATGGGTAAAAATGAAAAAAAAAAATATCCACAAAAGGATAGTCCAAATAAGACATGAACATATTTAAATACACTAAACACATTGTCCAAACTGTATAATTCAATTAGATGAAATGAGCAAACAAAATGAGGAGACATTAGTACATCACATTCATAAAGAGTGGCATCATGGCTCAATATCATCCTCATCATTACACCACCCTTATATATGCATTGTTTTTGGGTTATTAAATTTATTTAGTTCTAAGGTAGATCCCTACAAAGTTTCATTTAAAAAAAGACTTATTTTCACTCTTTTTTTCCTTTTTTCCACCATGTCGGCCACGTGTCTTGCAACGACGACATTTACAACCTTGCTCATCACGCAGTCTTGAATGAAATGGCAGTCCACCTCAATATGCTTAGTCTTCTCATGAAAAACAGGATTATTGGCAATATAAATTACAGCTTGATTATCGCAAAACATATTCATAGGCTTACTGGTGATTATGCCAAAATCATGTAACAGTGTTCTCAGCCACATCAGTTCATAAGCCATATGTACCATAGCTCTATATTTTGCCCCACAACTAGATCGAGCAACTGCATTTTGCTTTTACTCATCCACATAACCAGATTTCCTCCAACAAATGAATAATAACCAGTTGTTGATCTTTTATCTGATTCCGATCCAACCCAATCCACATCAGAATAACCTACCACATTCAAATTTCCATTTGGTCTATATATAAGATCTTTACGTGGTGCACTCTTCAAATATGTTAAAATTCTACAAATAGCTTCCCAATGAATAAGCTTAGGAGCCTGCATGAGCTGACTGACTACTCCCACTGTGAAAGAAATAGCAGGTCTAGTAACAGTCAAATGAGTTAATCCACAGGACACCTATATCTTCCTCGTAAAGTTTTAAGTTTGATGTTAGGATCCATTGGTGTTTCAGCTGGTTTGGCTCCTAACATCCCTGTCTCTGATGGAATATCTGTCACATACTTTTTTTGAGAGAGGCTAATCCCACCTTTAGCACCAGCAACTTCAATTCCAAGGTAATCCTTTATCTAAAAATACTGACTTAAAAATTACGTAACTTCTTCAATACCTTTCAGATCGTGTTCAGAAATGATTTCATTATCCACACAGACAATTAGCACAGTGAATCTGCATGACTCCAATAAAAACCTCATTCCATGACCACTTGACTAAATTTATCAAACCTAGCATGAAGAGATTGTTTAAACTGTAGATGGCTTTTTTTCAATCTGCAAACTTTGTCAACTCCAGCAACAAAACCCGGTGGTTGCTCCATGTACATGTCTTCCTATAATTCACGACAGAGAAAGGCATTCTTAATATCTAAATGAAAGAGAGGCCACCTTAGATTCATAACAACAGATATAGGTACACAAACGGAATTTAAAGTGAGCGACGAGAGAGAATCTCTCAAAATAATCAATGCCAAATGTTTGGGTATACTCTTTGGCTACAAATCTTGCTTTGAGTCTCTCAATTGAACCATTGGGAAATGATGGTAAACACCCATCTACATCCAACCACTTCTTTATCTGGTTGTAAGGAAGGCAACTCCCAAGTGCCACGGTAGCACAAGGCTTCCATTTCTTCTACCATTGCCTTTTTCCATCCAAGATGAATAAGTGCCTGTTGATAGTTCTTGGGAATACAGAAATCAGATAATTGAAAATTGCGATAGCATTGGAGATAAATTATCAAAGGAAACATGATTAGCTATGGAATATTGAGTACCAGAACATTTACCTTTCCGTTGAGCAATGGAGATATCAAGATCAGAAGCAAGAGGAGAGATGATAAGATCCCTTGACTCAGAATAGGACTGGTTAGATGGTGGAGTCATAATGGATATGGTTTCTTCAATCTTTTTCCTTCGTTGATAGACTTTGATAACTTCTCTTTACTGATCTGGAGAGACCTCCGCAACCATTGGTACAAGACAATTAGAAGAAAGAGAATCAGTGGATGGAGACTCTTGAGATTATAAGAACAAATCAGCCTGCAATAGTTCAAAAAAAGTAACGTTTGCATTGACAAATCGTCGATAAGTAATAGGATTGAAACACTTATATCCCTTTTGAGTTCTTGAATATCCAAGAAAGATATACATAATGGCTCGAGGAGAAAGCTTATTAGGACTCCCACTCACAATATGAGCAAAACACACACAACCAAACAGTGTTTTCCATGTCGGCGACATGCGGTGACATCTCACCAATCCAGCCCTTGGCGATGAGAAATTTGCATGTAAATCGCCAAATTTCGATTTTCCCCATGTCGCCCGACATTTCGCCAACATGGGGGGAAAAATTTCAATTTGTTTTTAAAATATTCCCCATTTCTTGAGATTTCACTCTTTTTGGTTAAATCTTCCTCACTTCTTGCTAGATTTGTGTTTGAAAACACAAATCTAAGTACATTACAACAAGTTTTTGAGGATTTTGTGGAGATTCAAGGGACTTCTTCAAGACTTGAAGGTGAAATCCATATTTTCTACTTTTTACCTCTTAATTCTTGTGCAAACACCGAATTTATTATATGTTGTCTAATGACACCCAATCTACAGGTAGGTGTCATTAGGTTTTTTTTTTTTTTTGGAAATATTTATAGTTATTTAATTTTTTTAATCAAAAATAATAATAACAATACATCCAATAATATTTAAATGCCATATTTGAGTCTTATATACATCTTATGTAGTATATTATAAAACAAACAATTTTGACATTGAATGTTGGTAAATATTAACTATGAAAATGTTTAATTATTCTGAGAATAAAAGAAAATTGAACAAAAAAAATTAAAAAAATTGAAATAAATATTGTATGTTAGTAAATATTAACTATGAATTTGTTTAATTATTCTGAGAAATAAAAAAAATAGAAAAAACAGATTGAAAAGAGTTAGGAAATTTGAAAAAAATTGAAATAAATATTTTATGTTAGTAAATATTAACTATGAAACTGTTTAATTATTCAGTTCTTAATTTATTTTATGATTGACTAAATTGGTATGGTATGTATCTTATTTGCTTATTTTCATGTACTTTAGTTGTGAGATGTGCAAATGTATGAGGTTATAGCTTAAGTAGAACATATTACATCAATTTTTACACAACTTGCACATCCACAACGAGTTGGTGAACCCTCCTCAAGCAATGTCCCTTGATATGTAGGCATTTGTTTTTGCATATTTTGATGTAGTATGATGTATTTAGACACTAATTAGGGTTGTTTAAAACTTGGGGGAAAAACCTATCAAAGACCCCACATTTCCCCAGATTTTCCTTTTTTCTTTCATGTCGGCGACATATCGCTAGGTCAACTTGGCGACATGCCAAGCGACATCGACATGGAAAACCTAACAACCAAAGATGCAAGGGGGAATATGATAAATAGCAGAATGGGGAAACAAAATAGAATGTGGGTACATTACCCTGGAGAATAGGTGAAAGCATTGTATTTATTAAGTAACAGGAGGTAAGAGCTGCATCGGCCCAAAAACTTTCAGCACCTTCGTAAATGTTGATTTCCAGCCACTCCATTTTGCATTGGGGGTATGGGAACATGAGGTTTGATGAAGGATACCATTAGCAGTACAATACTCAGGAACAGTATTTTGAATATATTCCAAAGCATTGTCAGAATGAAGAATGCAAACATTTTTTCCAAAATGAACTTTTATTTCTTAGTGAAAAGATTTGAATACAGAAAGGACTTCAGTTTCTATCTTTCAACTAGTACAACCATGTTATTTGTGAGTATAAGGTAATAAAGTACTTGTAATCAGATAGACTGTGTACATAACAAGGACTCCACATATCACAGTGGACAAAGTAAAATGACATTTGACTCCTATTCTCAATTCTAGAACTAAAGATAGACCTATGGTGTTTGGCATGCTTCACACTCAATATTGGACACAAATTGAAGTGGAGGAACCAGAAGCTTCAGTTTGTGGAGAGAAGGATGATCCAACCGGCAATGCCATTGTAAAGGAGATACATGAGAGTGAAGAGCATCAACAGTTTGTGGAGATGAACATTAAGATAATATAATCCATCTGCCTCACCCCCTCCACTAATGTCTTCTTTGTTTTGTGATCCTGAAAAATGCAAAAGGAAGGATAGAAGGTCACTAAACAATTGGGAGAACGAGTGAGTTTACTAACAAATAATAAACTAATAGCAAATTTAGGTACTTAAAGGACAGAAGACAATGAAATAGAGGAGGTTGGGTCAACAATACCACAACCCTCAACAGTAAACAAGGAATCATCAGCTTGAACGACAGAGGAATTGTGAGTAGAATTAGTAAAGGAAGAAAACAATCTTGACTGACCAGTTATATGAGCATATGCACTAGAATCAATAACCCACTATTTTTGGAGTTGAGAGACTAAAGAAGAAGATGTACCTAAATGAGCTAGAGTAGCAGTAGAAGTGGATGACATCCCAAGGGACTGAGTCCGTTGCAGCAACTTGTTATATTCAGAATCATGAAGTTACCTGATGTAGAAGTGCTAAATGGAAGATTTGAGGGTGGTGGACCATCATGAGGTTGTATCTCAGTAAACTCAGTGGACATAGTAGCTTGATTGGCCCAAGCAGGCTTCCCAAATTTATCCTAACAACAATCAGATGTGTGATTGGTTCTGCCACAATTTGCACAATAGCGATATCCTTGTCCTTTGCCTCTTGCTCCCTCTGAATCTCTACCATGGCCCCCTTCCACGACCAGAACTAACAAACTTATTGTTACCAGCTGTTATCTGGACAAATTCTTCCTTAGAAGGGGCTGTAGATGACTTAGAAACAACAGGAACTTGTTACAATCTCGAGTACACATTGCTAAGAGAAGACAAGGATTCACTAGCAATCATTTTTTCCTTAAACAAATTGATATCATAATTCAGTCCTGACAAAAATTTAGCAACCTGGAATTCTTCTCTTTGCTTCTTTTGCTTTGTTAGGTCATTAGATAGTGGCTGGTATATTCTTAATTCCTCCCTCATACCTCCTAAATGTACTAATATAGTCACTCACGGTTTTATCACCCTACTGCAAATTAAAAATATCTTCATATAACTGATATACTCTCAATATGTTTTTATCTTGAGCATCCCTCTCGAACTTCCTTGTCTGTATTAAGAAACATAACATTAGTAATAATTGAAGGTTCCATGTCATAACCATATAATTTTCCTTAACCCATTCATCATAATCTTTAGCAGTCTTCTCTTGGGGATCGGAATATAAGAACTTTAATTTTCCTCTTCCTCCAACATACACCTTCACTGATTGAGTCTACAACAATTATTTATCACCATTCAGATTCACGGATGTAATCTTAATACAAGCAACATCACTTGATACTTGAATAGGAACTGTTATGCCACCAGCACTAGCTGCAAGTAATCAAGAATACTTGAAGAAAACTTGATGAATAGAGTAATACCAAATTGCACAGACTTGATCAATCCCCTAACAGATTACCGGTACTTTTATACACTTGAACACTAGCCATCATTAAACCGTCAGGTCACAACTACGTCTGACCCAAAAAAAAAAAAACTCTCCTTTCTAGCACACAAACATTAGATCTGAGAAGAAAGGAAGCCTTCACAACCATATATCGGCACAACAGAAAACTCTAAAGGTTGCTGCACTCGGAAAACTGATTTTGTTAACCCTAACCAGTAGCCAATTTAATAGACAGAAAAACAGGAAAAGAAAAGAGTAGATGAGGAAGGATAAAAGGAAGAGATAAAAAAAATGAATTCTTGTTGGATCAGTGCTCTGCATGATTTTTTGTACTGTGACCGGGGATCGGACTCGACATGGTCGGTACCAGTCCGTACTGTCTATACCAGCCAGTCCGGGTCCTGTACCAGACCAGCTGGTCTGGTCAATTCAAATTTTGAAAAAAAAATTTGGACTGGCAGTACCGGTTGATACTGGTTGGTACCGTTCCGGTCCAGCCTGATACGAGTCTGGACTGCCCAGTTATTCACTTAAAAAAATGTTGTACCGGTTGGTACAAGTTTGGATCAGCTGGTAAATAACCTTTTGATACAATAGTTTGTATCGTAGCTTGGGGCCAAACCGCTGAGGTTCGGTCCTGAAATCATGGTGCTTTGATACCATGTCAGAGTTTTAGGGATTGGAAGATCATAGAATAAGAGAAGAGAAGAAAAGAGAATGAGAGGAAAAGAAGAAGAGACAACCCTAGATCTGGCCTCCCTTTATATTAATTACTTGACAGTGTAAAGTTACAAAAATGCCGCTTACATAAAATAAGAACTTGCAACATATACTAATTAGAATTATGGAATATAAATTATATTAATGGTGACAATAAAAATTTATAGATGACTAATTGGTAATTACTAATAATATCTGTATGTGTTACATTTTATGTAAATAATTATAATTGCTTATTGTTAGCATAACTAGTGTTAACTCAAATGTATATTAATTTGTGTGTTATTACTCCCAACTTATTGTTATTTAATGGTCATATAATTATATTATTTATACATAGTAATTATAAATATGCAATATGAAATTATATTAACAATTATTCACATTAATATTTACTTATTACTAATACAATTATGTAATTTATATGAGCTTATTTTCATTACTAGTATAATTAATTACGATACCTTATTGCTTGCCTAATCTTTAATAACATATCAGTTATAAATTATTACTTTATTATTAAACTATCTTTATGACTTTATCTGTTATATTTTATATTAAGTATGTTAATATACTTGTATAAAGTTGTCGCCCAGGTGAGCACCTAATCACCTCAACAACTGGCAAGCCTAATGCCTAGTTCGTCTAGGCGTTTTGTCTACTATAGCCCTAATTTTGGTGACCAAAAGTGTATGGGGTGTCGTTCTCACACCCAAAGCTCAAATTAATAAGCATCTGAGGCGAAAAGTGTGTAAAAGCACGCTCTGAAATAGTAGGAAGTACTCTTTCTAATGTCTAGGTTCAGGATCCAAGATAGTGAGAATGTTAAAGCAATGTACCTTAATAACTTCCCTGTTTCCTAGATTTATCCACATCTATTAAAGCACTTTGCTTCTCCAACATAAAGCATCAATATCACTTTTTACTACAATCAATTGCTTATCATCTTGCACATCTATCAACACTCTCTCTCTTTTCTTCAAATATGAATTACAAATATCAAAACTCTCTTCTCTCATTCTCTAGAAAGATGCAAAATCTTCTTGTCACTTAAATATTCAAATAAAATAGTCCTTTCTCTTTCTTTCTCTCATTTTCTAATACATTCATCAACTTATTAATATTTATTAACATGCCAATATATATATATATATAAATCCTTATATCTTTTGGTGAAAATAAAAGAATCCTTTAAAAAACTAACAAAATAATCTCTGACAGAGAATAACAAAATAATCAAATAAACTCATTCTTGGTTTCTAGAGTGTTATGTTAATCTTTTGAGTACATTAAATAACTATACAAACTAATGTAAATCTATAATAGTTCTTCTAAGGTCAAGTCACTTATCATGTAATATAATTATGTAATACATGCATGCACGTATAATTATATGCACACACACACACACACACACACACACACACACATATATACATATATACATATATTTACTTGTATCTACCTATGTGTATAAATGCTTTTGAGCTGCTCTAAACCTTCAAAGATAAAAGTTTGGCGCTTTTGTGCTCCCACTCTCGCTCCATGTTTTGGTCATTTCGGTCCTAATTTTGTTTTTGAAACTACTCCTATATATTACCATATTACCTTAGTGAAAAATGATGTCAAACTCAAAGATGTTGGTTCCTAAATTTCAATTTAGCAAACGTAGCCCTATTGATCCAGTACCTTACAGATTGAACACAATTTGAGTTTTAAGATAGGAAATTTGGTTGAGAGAAAGATGTCTGAGGAACAGTATACATGGTTGGATGGTCCTTTAGTGAGAACGAGAGCAAAGTTGTCTGGGAGATGGACAGAGAGAAAACACCTGGACCAGATGGTTTCACAATGGAATTCTTTCAGGATTCTTAGGATGTGGTTAAATCATACCTGTTGGAAGGTGTTCAATGAGTTTTTTAAAGATTGGTGATGAACAAAATTAGTAATGCCACTTTTCTGGCGTTGATACCCAAAGTGAAGAGTGTGAAGGAAATCAAAGACTTTCAACCTATTAGTTTGATTACCAACATGTATAGTCTTGCATTGTTTGGCAATAAACGAAGTCCCTTGGAATACAAAGGGATGCCTTTAAGCATGAAACCAGTAGATCATATCTACGTTATGGCACACACTTAAAATAGATGATTGAGGATATTGTTTCTAAGCATCAAAATGCATTTATTTCTGGGCAAGTGATCCTTGATAGTGCTCCAATAGTAAATGAAATGGTAGATGAGAGAGTTGGGTTAATGGCGACAGGCTTAGTGTGCAAATTAGATATGGAAATGGCATCCAACAGGATTGAGTAGGATTTTCTTGATTTGATCTTGGTCCTAGAGTGGAAAGCTTTAGGGACTAGGTGGCAAAAGTGGATGAGGAGTTGTGTCAAGAGTGTATCACTCTTTCATTTTTCAACAGGAGTGTACGTGGGCATTTCACCTCCTTTAGAGGTCTACGTCAGGGGGATCCATTATCCCTTTCATCTTTACATTAGTTGATGATTTACTCAGCTGCTTTCTGTTTAGAGATAAGGAGATAGGGTTGATCTTGGGTTTTAGAGTTCTAGTTCACCAATGACACCATCCTTTTTGTGGAGGCCAATGAGGTTCAAGCGTATTGGATCAAATCCATTTTGAGATGCTTTGAGATGGTGTCAAGGCAGAAATTAAATCTAGAAGAGAGTAGTATTGTTTAGATTTATGTCAATAGAGGTAGGATGTAGTCTTTTGCCAAGTGCAAGGGTGTCGTACTGGTGAGTGGCCCTCAGGTACCTAGGTCTACTCTTAAGAGTTGGTCCATGGAACCTGACCTTCTGGTCACCCATGATAAAGATATTGGAGAACAGATTGGCCATGTGGAAAAAGAATTATTTTTCATATGGAGGTAGGAACACATTGATATAGTCCTCATTGCTAGTGTACCTATTTATTATCTCCCTTTGTGTAGAGTTCCAATTAGGGTGGCCAAGCGAATTGAAAAAGTTCAATGGGGAACGGTATAGGAAAGACCACCTATTAAAATGGGAGATGGTGTCTGAAAGCAAGAACAATGGGGGTCTTAACCTGGGAAATATTTAGGCTCGGAGCTGAACTTTTCTTGAAAAATGGTTGTGAATATTTCGTGTTTCAAGGTGATTTTTAGCAGGTATGGCACACACAAGAATGGTTGGGATATCAATCTTTGTGCGAGAATAGGTTGTGCTAGCTCTTGGAAGGCTATTTCTTGTGTCATTGTGCTATTCACATCTCTAGTGTTTGTGTTAGGAGTGGATCCTGCAATCGCTTCTGGCATATGTGTGGTGGGGAGATTCCACCCTCTGCTCCTGATTTCCTTGGTTCTTTAATCTTCCTCATTCTAGAGATTCCTTTGTGTTCGATATCCTTGCCTGGTCCTCTTGTCTGGTTTGGAACCTCAAGTTCAAAAGGGATCCAAGACTAACCGAGATAGAAATATTAGCTAGCTTATTTAATTCATTGAAGGATGTGTTCATTGATACCAGTAGTCAGGATTCCAGGAGTTGGACCCCAGAGGTCAGATGAGTGTTTTCCGCAAGTTCCTTCTTCTGCGTTCTTCCTAGAGATCATGTTGTTCCTCATATACACTTCCCTCGCCAACAGATTTGGAAATCCCATGCTCCTAGGGTTATGGCCTTTATTTGGACCTCTATCCTTTATAGAATCAGTACTTGTGATATCCTGAAAAGAAAGAATTGGGTCATTTCTCCACATTTTTGCATCATGTGTAAAGAACATACTGAATTGGTGAATTAATTGTTTGCTCACTGCAAGATAACCACAGAGACATGATTTTTTTTCTTCTATTTTTCAGCTGATCGACATAGGTTATGTGATGCCTGCTAGGTTTGGGAAAGAGTAGAAATATGATGTACACAGTTCTACGAACTATTTAGGGGAAACGAAACAGGCGAATCTTTGAAGATAGATGGTGTGCAATGAAGGATATCATCTTCTCTGTCGTGCTGATGGTTGCATCTTGGATGGCAGTATTCACAGAGTTTAGAGGCATTAGAATTACTGAGATTTCGTAAGGATGGAGAACTGTAGCATTTTCCTCCCCGTGGGTTTCTCACAATTGTCCATTTGGTGCTCACCTTAATAAGGATCTATCAAGTTTAACTTTGATGGATCGTCCTTTGGGACTCTGGTCCTTCATGTACTGGCAGGATTTCCTGAGATTCTTGTGGACATGCTTTGCATGCATATTCATGTTTGGTAGGGGATTAGGATTCTACTTGTCCAGATATGAATGCCCTTTTGGTCAGATTGTGTGAGGCACGATCACGGTTCCCACACATAGAAGGTACAGGGGGACTCCTATTCAGTGATATCATGGATGGTTTCTTTGCATGACTGCCATAAACAGTGTGCATCTAGTGCACCTAGCTTGTTCCTGGCTGCTAATTTGAAAATCTTGGTTAGCAACATGCCACATTCTACGAACAAGCTAGCCAATGGACTAGTGAGAGGAGGGTTGCACAGATCACAGTTCTTATATGGCACTCCGATAATGATGTCTATTCAGTAGTGTATCAGCTTTCTCTTTTGCTGTTGCTTTATTTTTAGTTTCATTTAATTTCTGCTTTGTTGTCTCCTTGGCCGGCGTCACCATTTATACTATTGTACATATTCCACTTCCATTGTATACTTCTACATACATACATACGTATATATATATATATATATTATCATTATTTATCAAAAACCAAAAAGCAAGAAAAAGAAAGAAAGCAGACTAAAACATGTTGGATCCTACTTTTGGTTTTCCAAAATTACCTCTATATGTTACCATAATCATGTCAAGTACTATTTTTTCGTTTTACCACAACTACCCCTAACTGTTATTATGTGACTCGAATATGTTGGGTCCTATTCTCATGTTTTCCAAAACTACCCTTATCTTTGAGCACAACATGTTGCGTCCTTATTGTAAGTTCGATATAGCTATCCCTGATTCCCACCCACGTTTTCCTAAATTCGTTTTTCCAAACTACCCCTATTGGTGACCATATTAGCTTTGTATAGAAGAAGATAATAAACACAAACAGGATAGGTACTATTTTTTTTTTTCCACATTCCACAATTACTGTTAACAATGTATATGAGATTCAAAACAGTTGAGGTTCTAATTTTTCATATTTCAAAAGTCAAACCTATCCCTACTTGTTACTACTTACTATATAGACTTGACTTATATTATTCGACTCTATAATTGTGCCCGGGTTTATGATTCCTCACCATTATATCTTTAGACAATCTAATATGATTTATAAAATTCGATATTTAATCACAAGAAGATAACACAATTTGGAAACCGCGATAATGTCCTGATTTAGGAGACCATTACATCTATAGACCATATTTAACAACTTGTTCCCCCAAGCTTTATTGGATATTGCAACTATATCTTCAAGTGGTTTGCCACCGCACAGGCATTGTGTTTTCTTTGTCTCTATCCAGTATCAACCAAACAATTTATTTGGTGTTATAGTTTCACTTAACTTTTTTTTTTTTTAATATCATATTGCAACAATGTGTAGCTTCCCTATGAGATGCTAACAAATGGCTTGATATCATTATCAACTACATAATTCAGATCAAATGGGTGTTTGCTATGTGTCATCTTAAAATGGGTACCACTTCCTTCCCCTTTCTGGATGGACAAGAAGCCATAAATTGCAAATTTCTATCTTCTTTTATACGTTCTTTTGGCATCAGTAATCAGGTATACATACTCTTGTTGGTCAACTGGGATGTCACATGGAGTCAATGAGGAATTGATAAGCCAAAATCATCCATGGGGTCAGCGGGCAATAGGTGCACCAAGCACCATCAACACATTCAGTTACTCCAGGACTACAAATAAAGAAACGAAGCCACTTTGACCAATTTTTACTTGTGAAAATTATAGAATGCATGTAGGATTAGAACTATCTTTATCAACATTACAGTTTTGCACCTTTTATCTGTTTTGATGATATTGATCTCTTGAGTATGATCTTCTTAACTTTTATTTTTTGATAAGTGATGAATCACATAAAAGAAGGGAATAAAAAGGAAAAACAAAATACATGAAAGCCCTAGCTGAAGAGACTCTCACTAGCAATGGCCAAAAACCAAACTCACAAAACTACAAAAACCCAAAGCCCCACACCATGGAAGGCAACGCCAAACCAAGATCACCAAATACATCAAGCCTCTTCCTGTATCATCTCCAACTCTGAGTCTGAGATCCCCTCGAACATGGTATTGTATTCCTATTTTTGCATGATGTGATTATCCAAATCCTATAGACTTAGTTACTTTAGTTTCAACCTTTTTCATTCATGCCACAAACTTATGTCTTGCAAGTGCGAAAAACATAGAACATCTTGTTTGCTTAATTGAATCTGATTAGTTTTTCATCATACCCAGGTAAAAGGAGAACCCAATATCTCTTACATTTGTTCAAGATACTATCGTGCTCCTGAGCTCATCTTTGGTGCTACTGAATACACAACTGCCATAGATATGTGGTCTACTGGTTGTGTGATGGCTGAACTGCTCCTTGGGCAGGTGGTCCTTTACGCATTAGGATTTTTTCAGCTTTATTTATTTATTTTTTAATTTTTTAATTTTTTATTCCGACCACCTGGTTTATCACCTTTCTGATAATTCCTTATTATTCTGAACTTTTTATCTGAAAACTTCTCATACAGCCCTTATTTCCTGGTGAAAGTGGGGTCGATCAAATAGTTGAAGTCATCAAGGTGATAGTGATGCTATCTATCAACTATGATATATTCTTTTTATGCTTCTCCATTTCAAAGATATTTTAAACCTTTTTCTGTATTTCTATGTATTTCAAATTGTTATACAGGTTCTAGGGACACCTACTCGTGAGGAGATAAAGTGCATGAATCCAAATTATACTGAATTTAAGTTCCCACAGATTAAAGCTCATCCATGGCACAAGGTATTTCCAAAATCCAGATTGCTCATTGTTAATTGTTCTTGAGAATTAATCTAAGCTCTCTTGGGCTCCTTACTAGTTCCACCAAGCCCTCTAAACTTGAAAATACAAATGAGTTCAAGTCAACTCAGAACAGGCAGTTCCCTAGATTGAGCTAAACTTTGGGCATTGTTGTCAAATCTGACAGCATATGTGATTATTGTCTGCATATGTAATCAACATATTCAAATCTGGTAAGTGGTTGTTGAAATGTCAAGGTCCATTGAAACCCTATGATCAATCTTAATCCGTTTGAAGATTGGTCATGCCAGCTAGTTGACAAAATAAACCTTCCAACCTGATATAATCCAACCCGACCCATTGCTTGCTATATCTAGAGCTGTCAATGGGTCGAGTTTGTATGGCGCATTAATGACTTCATACTCTACATGAACATTCTTGTTTAATGAATTGGTTGAGAAATACAAACCCGAACTCAATGCACCTCAACCCGTGTAACCCACTTAACCTGTTTAATCTCGTATATAATATTATTCTTTTTTTTTTATCAGTAAAAAGTGTGATATATATATAAATCAAGAAGTAAACTGTACAAATATACAATTCAAAGGGTAAAGAATACCCCAAAAGCTAACAAAACTCAAACATCCCAATAAAGACCCCACGTGCCATTAAATTCTTCAAACTTCATCTCCTCAAACTCCTTATGAGTAGAGGCCCAAAAAAAGATAAGGGACAAGGCCAAATCAGCAACCTTCTTAACTGGCGCCTCCTTACCTTCAAAAATCCTCATATTCCTTTCATTCCATAACGACCAAAGAATGGCAGCTGGGCATAAGTTCCAAAGGATGATACTCCTCTTCCTACCCACCAACCTCCTCTTCCAGCCCCAACCAACAAGGGCCTCCTTCAAATTCTTCTGCATAACCCAAATCAAATTAAACCTAAGAAAGAAGTCTTCCCACACCTGCCTAGAGAACTCACAGTGAAGAAAAATATGAGATGAGGACTCCTCCTCCTTCAAACATAAACAGCATCTAGAAGCCAAATGCCATCCTCTGCTCTTTAAATTATCAAGTGTGAGAATTTTATCGTCCACTGCAGTCCACAAGAAAAAAGACACCTTTGACGGCACCCTAGAGTACCAAATCAGCTTCCAAGGCCCCTCCCAAACCATAACGTCCACTAATGATTAATACATAGAGCTCACTGAGTACAACCCATCATCAGACCACTGCCAGGATCTCTTATCGTCTTCGTCACTAAGGTTGATAGAATTGATACAACCCAATATGCTGACCACCTCCTCCAACTTCCAGTCAAAAACATTCCTCCTAAAATTCAGATCCCATCTCCACCCTTCTCCTTCTACAAATAGATAGTCAACCACCGAAGCATTAGAGTTAGAAGCTAATGCTGCCGCAACTGGAAATTTGGCAGCAAGTGATACTTCCCTACACCATAAATCTGTCCAAAATTTTATCCTGTCATCAACTCCCACCTTGAATTTGACCCCTCTATTAAACGCAATCATATTGTTGCATATCGCCTTCCAAAAACCAGTCCCATAGGAAGTTCTACTAACTCTAGTTCTCCATCCCCCATCCTCCGTTCCATATTTACTACTGATCACACTTCTCCGAAGGCTATCTACCTCCGAACCGAACCTCCAAAGCCATTTCGACAAAAGGGCGACATTGAATTTAGTAATGCTTTTAAGACCCAACCCCCCTTCCTCCTTCCCCAAACATACTTGTGACCACTTAATGAGATGATACTTATGATCAACCTCATTACCTCTCCAAAGAAATTCTCTATGAATCTTCTCAAGTCTCTTCGCCACAGAGGTCGGCATCTTCAGCAAAGACATAAAATAAGTAGGGAGACTAAAAAAGAGAGCATTTAATCAAAATCGGTCTACCACCTCTCGATAAATATTTAGTCTTCCACGCCGCCAATTTCTTCTCCGATCTCTCTACCACTTTGTTCCAAACTCCTACTGATTTGTACGAAGAACCCAATGGAAAACCCAGATAAGAAGAAGGAAGTGAACCCACCACACAACCCAGCCACCCACCCTGCTAGTCGATTCAGATTGATCACCTCCCCGACCCCTATCAATTCAGACTTGACCAGATTGATATGAAGGCCAGAAACTGCCTCAAAGCACAGAAATACGCATCTAAGCGACCTCAAATCCATCTGACTGGCCCTGCAAAAAATTAAAGTATCATCGGCAAATTGTAGGTGAGTGATATTAGGAGTAGCACCGGACACTCGAACACCATTGATAAGACCCAATTCCTCCGAACAACTAATCAATCTACCAAGGCTCTCCACCACTAGAAGAAATAAGGGGGAAAGGGGATCGCCCTGTCTTATCCCTTTAGAGCTATTAAAGAAACCCACTGACGAGCCGTTAACCAGAACAGAAAAAGCAGGCGTAGAAATGCAGAATTTGATCCATGAGATCCGTCTAGAACCAAAACCCATTCTTTCCAAACTATAAAGCAGAAAATTCCAGTTCACATGATCATACGCCTTCTTTAAATCCACTTTGCAAATCAAAGCCTTTTCCTTATTCTTCAAGACGGAGTCAATACACTCATTAGCGATCAGCACTCCGTCCAAAATTTGTCTCCTCACAAAGGCACTCTGAGTGGAACTAATAAGTCCCACCACCACCTTCTTAAGTCTGTTGGACAGAACTTTAGCTAAAATTTTGTTCAAGCTCCCAACAAGACTAATTGGACGGAAATCTCTGATATCCAAAGCGCCATCCTTCTTAGGAATTAGGGCAATAAAAGTAGAATTCACATTCCTGACCACACTTCCATTAACAAAAAATTCAGCAAAAACCTCCATCACCTCCCCCTTAATAATGTTCCAGCATCTCTTATAAAAAGCTAAAGAAAATCCGCCCGGACCTGGGGCTTTATCCCCCTTCTATTCCTTAACTGCGCTCCAAGCCTCCAACCCTCCTCCTCGGAGAATTCTTTTTCCAGCTCTACCGCCTCACCTCTGGATAAGCAGTCCAACCTCAACTCATCCAATTTAGGTCTGTAACCTGCATCCTCTTCAAACAACTTCTTATAAAAAACCTCCATAGCTTTCTTGATCTCTTCCTCCTCTCTTCACTCCACTCTGTCAACCACCACCTTCTTAATAGTAGTGACCCTATTCCTCGCATTGGCCATCTTGTGAAAATATTTAGTGTTTTTGTCCCCTTCTCTAAGCCATAAAGCCCTAGACTTCTGTCTCCAACATATTTCCTCCATTTTAGCCACCTTTTC
>JAUPMG010151271.1:0-11016 GCA_031762675.1 Pachysandra terminalis
ATTACAACCCCATCTTACATGTGATTTTAGCTGCAGGAAGTGAAGCCTCCAGGCCTGTTGGATCCTCATAATTTCATCTTTTCATTGATGACGTGGCATCCTTCACACTACCCAAGCATACAGTAATTGTGCAGGATTATGTTCTGTGTTAGAGATATAGTTATTCATTCTTCTATTTTTAACATGATGTTTAATGAGTTCGGCAGTGTAGATTTATGCGTACTTCGAAAAATCATCCTTTTAGTATTGACTATTGATTGATGCCATCGTTCAATTTATTAGATATTATTGAATCAACTATTTAAATACTATTAGATCTTTGGATTTATTGAAGCAAATATATTTCTATCCAGCCTCCTTGCT
The DNA here is from genome assembly GCA_031762675.1 of Pachysandra terminalis. Classification (NCBI taxonomy): domain Eukaryota; kingdom Viridiplantae; phylum Streptophyta; class Magnoliopsida; order Buxales; family Buxaceae; genus Pachysandra; species Pachysandra terminalis. The sequence continues at coordinate 364 of JAUPMG010151271.1, forward strand.
GTTCACTTGATGAAGGTTCTTGTGGCCTAAGTGAAGTATGCAAAGACTGTACCACGGTAATGTATCCTCTCTAAATATCTGAGAAATGATGAATTGCACTTCCTATGTGCTCACTTTTTTCAAAATCGAAGTTCTTACTACTTGCCGTTCATTAAAACAATTCACTATTTTTTTCTTGAACTTGGGAAAAAAAGGAAAATTGTTTAAGAACTAATATGATAAGGTGGTTCAGTGCTTTCATCACTCCGATTTGGATAATGATCGTCCATCTACAACACAATTTAGGGAGAAACTTCCATGGTTCCTCAGTGCACTACCTTCTGCTGATTGTGTCAAGGGTGGCCGTGGGGCGTACACTAGTAGTGTGGATCTCAATGGTCTGTAAGAAAGCATGTTTGTTCTTCCAAACTGATGCAAAGTTATTCTTTTCCAAATAATACATGTTTAGATTTATGATATATATGTATATGTTTTTATGATATACATGTATATGTTTTTATTTATTTAAGTTTACTATGCAATCATTTAGTCTATGAATCATGATATTAGTGTAGCAGTAGCATCTTTGATACTTCTTTTAATAGCTTAAATTCCTGTTTCAGGGTATGAGAGTGGTGTTATTCAAGCATCAGGATTTCGCACATATCACACACCACTTAACAAACAATTAAAAGAGTTTCTTATTGTTTTGTTGGCAAACTTTCTTGGCACGATTCATTTAGTGTCCCATCTTTGACTAACCTTTCGTATTATACAGAGTGACTTTGTCAATTCAATGCGAGCTGCACGAGAGTTCACCTCTAAGGTTTCCAATTCTCTGCAGGTAATTTCAAATGCTACCAGGTCATAGTTCCCTTTATATTGTGCCATAAATCATGATTATTTAGTTACTACTATGAAAGTGGAGAAGATAATGAAATTTTCTTTTATTTCTTTTCTCCATGTCTATATAAATGTTTCAGTTGTAAGGATGTTTCTTTGTAATAGTGAACAAATTTTCATTTATACACTCACCTTGAATGTTAATTTTTATTTTCTGGTTTTCCTCTCATCTAGTGGTTGTTTTACATTATCCCGCAGCACTATCCTTTTTATTTAAAAAAAAAATAAGGATTAATGATCAGTCAACAATCATAAGGTGACTGTCCATTATTTCTTTTCTCCATGTCTATATAAATGTTTCAGTTGCAAGGATGTTTCTTTGTAATAGTGAACAAATTTTCATTTATACACTCACCTTGAATGTTAATTTTTATTTTCTGGTTTTCTTCTCATCTAGTGGTTGTCTTACATTATCCCGCAGCACTATCCTTTTTATTTAAAAAAAAAAAATAAGGATTAATGATCAGTCAACAATCATAAGGTGACTATCCATTACATGCCCCTCCCCCTCCCCCTTCCTCTTATGAATTTCAGAGTTCACAAATCCTTGAGTCAGGCCTACCCCAGGGAACCAATCATATGGTAGGACCCACCTGCAAAAAATAGCTTGAGAAAGGCGTCCACGTGAGAGTAATCGTTATCAACCATTAATCATAGAAGGCATTCATCCTTGGTCCTGCTTCTTGAACATGGCTGTAAACAGATATTTCCCGATCTTGAAGTTTTGTATATGTTTTTATGGGAAGAATTGAGAAGCAGGCTTTAAAAACAGGCTTTCCCATTTTCATCAGTTGCTTGAAAAATTATTTTCCTCCTAAAACCCGCCTGTGTGAATCGTCTTACACTCATTGTGTATCAAATATAATCTCTTCTCTCAATTCTGAAGTTGTTTCCTTAAAATGGTTGCCAAACTTTGCCATGCATAATGTTCTCTATTTATTACTCTTGAGTACGCACTCAAACTTTTAGCTAAGTTCAGGCTATGCACTTGTAACAATATCTGTGAACATTACTTCTGTGGTGCAGATCCAGATATTTCGATATTCAGTGTTTTATATGTTTTTTCAGCAATACCTGAATATATGGAGGACAGCATTGACCAATATTGCTATAGCTCTTGGTTAGTATCCTTAAGAACCATAACACTTGGTTGTGATCTCATATGATAACTGATACAACTATCTTAGTTCAGTATAAAAATGTTCTGTAGCTCACAGTTAATCATTTTGAAATTGTAGGCAATTTTGTGAAATCTTGGCTCACTCTTCACTATACTATGCATCATATGTTTAGCCCTACTCAATTACTTATATGAAATTTTTGTCACTTTTTTGGTATTTAGAAAGCCTGAGTAATGAAGAAAAAATAGTTTTTCACCCGTTGCACTTTGCAGGCCTTTAGGTTTTCCTGTCTTTGATGGTAATGCCATACTCTCTTGGTAAATAAGTCCCCGTTTGGCTGTCATTTTGGAAATACATTCCATGACTTGGAATGAGTTCCTGTCAGTGGAATGTGTTCTCACAAATAAATGGTTGTTTGGTTAGCAAAGGTAGAATGAGTTCTCCCGGAATAAGAATGAGAAAATACTCTTCATCACAGAATCACCCCCAACTCTGATTTTAGATTTTAGGAATGAGTTTTGAGTTTTTACAGTGGTTAACTTGTAAATAAAGTGAGCAGTGACAAACTTGTAAATACACTCTTTCTATAACAGATTATTTTGGAGTGTTATTATCATTTAAAAGGGTATAAATGTGCAAAGCTTATGTATGGCTATGGGATTATATTAAAAAAATTATAATTAAAATAAAAAAATATAACATTTGGTCAGAACTCATTTTAGTACATGTTAACCAAACATCTCTATTAGTTTGGAACTCATTTTGTTACAAACGCAACCAAGAAATCTTCAAAATTATTTTGCTGGTCTGCCTAGGGGGAGGAGATTGAGATAACAGATGGATAGATTTTGTACAGCTCTCTTTCTTTCTTTTTTCTTCTTTACAATTCCTATCTTTATGTAATTTATTTTGCTGTTCTGTTTGCTTTTGAATCACACATCGTGATTCTTAGTTCTGTCTGTACTCTTTTTGATGATTAATGAAATTGTTGTAATGATAAAAAAAAAAAAAAAAAAAAAAGAAATCTTCAAAATTAGTTCCTAGAATAAATTTAGGAAATTGGTTCCTGGAATGAGTTCCCGATCAAGCGAGGCCTAAATTTTTTTACCAATTAAAGTGGAAGGTAGAGATATTTAGCTGTATTACTTCCTTGGAACTCCATCTTCTGGAGAAGTTACTGAAATATCTACACGCATGCTTGTGTACATATTAAGGCGTATTCAAGTTCAAGGTGGTGATGTTCTAATTGATGCATATTGTTTTTTTCTCCATCATAGTATATTAACTTTTTTTCACCTTTCATTGTGATGGACTTTGGTTTCTCCAATTGAAATGTTTTTATTAAGGTAAATATGCACACAAGATGCTTGTTCTGTTCTGTTACCATTTAATCATTAAATGAATGTTCTCTACGTTGGATTAATAGGTGCTGTGTTTGTTGCGTGCCTGGTTATCACATGCAGGTGTGCATTCTTCTAGCCTTTGTTTTAAAATATAATCTTTATATATTTGCTTCCAGAAGAAACATAAATTCTGTAGGAAGTATTATCTGATTCGTATCTTTGAATCAGGGTACCTGTAATCCGATTTCTTTTTATTTTTGCTAAATGCAGTTTTTAGAGTTCGGCAATCATTTTACTTGTGTTGGCAATGATTGTTGTGGATCTCATGATATCTCTTCTTCCTTGATAATGTCATATGAAAACTTGTCTTTACTTATTGTTCTGATATGTTATTTATGTGCCATCATGTTTCATTCAGTTCCTTAAAAATGTTTCAAGCCACAAATTTTACATTGCAGTGTTTGAACTTACTGATGGTCTCCAATTATTCATCTGTATTCATTGTCTTGATTTACCGCATGAATAGAAGAAACAATTCTGTTCTACCCTATCCTCTTTGTGATATGTGCTTGGAAAACCACCATTTGCCTATCACTACTACAATAAACAGCTTTGTTTAAGATACATGGCAGCAATGTAGTTTTATCTTTCCTGTTTGAAAGGAATTGATCCTAGCTTGTCTTAGTTGGAAGCAAATCGTCTGCGATATTTCGTGCGATGTTCCTGTGGTGCCAATCAGAGAGTGCCACATAAGTAACACTAAAAAGGGTGACTGACATTTCTAAAACCCTAAAAGACTTGTGAACCTCAAACCCGCTTTTACCTTAACCAGCTTCTACCTTAACCGGTGATGGCCTTGTACACGTGGTGTCACATGGTTAATATTGCTGGAAGAATCGCAGCCAAATATCGCAGCCAAATATCGCAGACGATTTTCTTCCGTCTTAGTTTGGGATTTTTGTCTGATGGGAGGCCAGTATTAGTAGTATGGTGTACGTCTGATACAACAAAGAATGATGGCTTGATTTTCATTATGGGGCCCTAAAAGGATATGGCAGGTCCATCTCAACTATGCTCCTGGATTCCTGTTGAATTATTTTGATACTTTGTTACTTTATTGTATTCAGTCATTAGCAATATTTTTCTTTCCTTTTTTTTTTTTTTTTTCTTTTACTTTCCAAGACGATCATAAGCATCCTTTTCGTTGTCTTCTCTCTTGCCTTACTAGATGGAATCCTGCAGGGTGTAATGGCGATTCTACACATCCAACTGAATGCGATATCTATTGTGAACCTTGTGATGTCAATAGGGATTGCTGTTGAGTTCTGTGTGCATATAACACATGCTTTCACTGTCAGTATCACCTCATTTATAATTTCATTCTCAACCTGTATCCTTGCTCAATTTGGAACGAGGGAAATTAATTGGCCATTACAATTCCAAGGAATTATGTGGTTAGTGTGATCTGATTAGTTGTTAATACATATCTTATGCAGATAAGTGATGGGGATAGGGACCAAAGGACAAAGGAGGCTCTGAGTACGATGGGAGCTTCTGTCTTCAGGTTAATTACCATAACTTTTTCCTCTCTATTTTGTCTCTGAAAATATGTTCGTAAGGGCAAAGTTCTTGGGTCTACATTGTTGGATTGTCCTTGGAATTGGTGTGGTTTCAATCCCACTTCTACTAGGAAACAACATGACATATGACTATTGATAAATGATTTTGAATATATGCATAAATATGAGAACGTAAATATCAAGTTAGATACTGATGAAAAATAAAGAATTGTGATTGAACTTTTCAACAAATGCATATGTTAGTTACCGGCTTCTTAATCCTTTCTCGTTTCAATGTGTATCGATATGCATATTTGAATCTAGGGATTTGTGTACGTTTCATTGTCTTGGACCATTCATTGATATTGTCTTGCATCAGTTTATGCCTTTTTTTTCCCACTTTAACTTCAACAATTTTAATTGTGGAGGAAAAAAGATACAAACATTTAAAGACAAAAAATTGATCGAAATTTAAGTTATGAAAAAGTACAAAATTTTGGTGAATTTCGGATAATTCACCAAAATAATTCCACTTATTTTTATTTTTAAGTGTTTTAATAAAAGCTTAATTTCAGCAAATTTCTTTTTCTTTTTATTTTTTTAGTAACTTCTAGAATATAAACAATAAAGTTACTCATTAAAAAAGATATCTCTTCACTAAAAGATATGTTATTTATGAATATTACAGTTTTCAAAACAAAAAAGCAAAAAATAAACTTTTTATTAATAATGTGAAATGATACAAAAGTTTAAAATTAATAAATGCAACATTTATATTACTACATCCAAAAAATAAAAAATATAAGTATCCAAAATATTTATAGGGCTTGAAATTATTATTATTATTAATTTTTCTCTTTTTTTTTTTTACTTTTGACATATTTGCTGAATTTATTTCGACTGAAATAAACGAAATTTCACCCTCATTAAAATAAAAAGTATTTTGCTTGAAATAAAGAAAAGAGTATAAAATTTTTGGGCGAAAAGTTTGGCAAAATTTAGAACTATGCCTCTGGCGCAAGTTTGAACCAAGACAAACAGTCTTGATTGTCCAGTCAGCCACCGATTACCAAAAGCTAAATCATGAGAGGTTCTCTCTTCCGCTATCAATGAATAGTAACATAAAACAAAAGCAGAGATTGCGTTGCATGGTGAACTACCATCCCCATGTATTATTGTATTTTCCCTTCTTAGCCTGATTATGTTGTGAGCAAACAGTTTATTCTTGTCATGGTTTTAAATTTCGTTGGCATGACGGCGAATTTTCTCCAAAATGTCCCCTAGCTAAACAAAATGTCCCATTTTGTCGAAATTTTGGTGAAATATAGCGAAATATTTCCCCAAAATTTATCCAACCTCGTGAAATATTCTGCCATGTCATCGAAATATCGCGAAATTTCACCAGAAAAAATCTGGCGAAATGTCTGCTGATATTGAAATTTAAAACCTTGATTCTTGTGGGAGCTGCTCCCTTGTATATTCCCCCCCTCTCTATTTTTCTATCAGCAATTTTTCTTGGCCTGTTTAAGCTTGGAATCATGTATTTAGTTGACTCAAAAAATTGAATGAACCATAATATCCAAATTGGTTTCAATTACTTGCTTCTAATGTGTTTTTGCAGTGGAATCACGCTTACAAAGCTAGTTGGAGTGATTGTCCTTCAGTTTGCAAGATCTGAAGTTTTTGTGGTATCCGATCTAATCCCTACCTTAGATCTTTCAATTATTTGGTTAGAGAGTACTCTAAATCCAGCTTCCCACGTTTTTCAGGTGTACTACTTTCAAATGTTCCTGGCTTTAGTCCTTATTGGGTTTTTGCGCGGGCTTGTATTTTTACCTGTAAGTTTTTTGTTTTTGTGATATTTAAGGTTTGGTGGCTCCAAATGTAATTATTTATAAACCAAGGATCTCTTTTGTAAAATTTAAAACATAGTGCCTGGACCCAAATGCCCCTTAAAATATTGATTTCATTTGAGCCACCAAATCTTGAAAATCAAAATTTTAAGGGGCATTTGGGTCCAGTCACCTGAAATATCACTCAAAATTAATCTTTTGCAAAATGAGCATTATGTTTTAAATTTTACAAAATAAGTTCCTGATTATTAAATCATTATATTTGGAACCACCAAACCTTAAATCTCCCGTTGTTTTTCTTCCACATGGTTTGGTGGGTTCAACCTAGGGGTGGCAATGGGCCAGGCCATACTCTAGATATAAGACCACTTTTGTTGGCTTAAGCCCGACCCAAGCTTTGAGCTTAACAATGTTTGCCAAAGCCCGCCCATTGTATCATTGTTTGCCCTAATGGAGCACAAGTATTACTACTTTGTTGAATTCAATCTCGTCTCTAGAGGTAAAATGTGAAAATCTCACCACTAAATCACGACCATAGGATGATAATAAATTAAAGTGAAATTTATCTTGTTCTCAGTCTTCAGATCCTCGGGCTGGGCTAATCTAATATAAACTCGAACCCAGCCCAAAAAACTAATCGGGCCCTAATTTTCATCCAGACCTAGCCCTACTGGTTATTAACCCTTGCCCAAGCCTGTCCAAAATATAGGGCCAGGCTGATCAAGCCGGGTGGGTCACCCGGCCCATTACCTAGTTCCACCCGCGTCCCAGTGATGGCATAAGTTTCCCTTAGTAAAATTGTTGTGACAGTAGTTATTTGGGTCTTGTTGTCATGGTTTTTGTAGGTTGCATTGAGCATGTTTGGTCCACCTTCAACAAGGAACAAGAAGATCAGACAGCTGCTTCTTCCTCGCAGCTAATAAACTGATTGTTTTATTTATTAGAGAGGATTCTGTTTTCTGATGTGATACATAGAAAGCCAATATTATATTGAAATGGCTTCTACATGTAAATTAATGTGTTGCTGAGAAATTCTCCTTGCCACTTATAAAACTCATTTGATGAAGATAATAATTGGCGTATTTGATTTCTTTATATATAAAAAAATTAAAAAAAATTAGGAGCAAAATATGTACAAATGGATTTTTTGTGCATCAACGCTCTTTTAGGTTTTCTTCATGCCCGTAATTTGATCTTCTATGATCGATTATAGTACTTGTAGCGCTCTTTCGAGTTTTCAGCACTCTTTTTGTCCCACAAGCATTAAGCGTAGGGGTGGCAACGGCGGGGTGATTATGTTTCGACAGGTTTGAGCAAGGGTTAATGGCCTGTAGGATTAGGCAGACCCCATTTTTTTTAAGAATTGGGCTCAGGTTTATATTAGATTCGTCCGATCTGATCTACTCCGATTCAAGAATGTGAAGAGTGATAACTGTATTATTGTGTAATATAAAACTTTCACTAAGTTCACTATCATCTTGAGATTGTAATTAAATGGTTAGAATACCATGTTGTGGCCTTGGGGCAGCCACAATAATATATTTTTGTCTACTTTATTTTCTTCTAACTAAAGTATTGAAGATACTATGGGTGCCTGGGCAGACTTGGGTTTGGCAAATGACATTATGAGCGGGCATGGACGTTGAACCCAAAGTTCGAGCCAGGCCAATCGGGCCAATATAATTGTACTTGATATTTAGATTATAGCCCGACCTAATCTGGCCCGTTTTCACCCCTAATTAAGCAACAAGTTGAAAATTTTGCTTTTATTCCTAGCTAGTTAGTACTAGGACTGTCAATGAGTCGGACCATGATCCGATATTGACCGGAATCCGTTTATATTTATCCTATTAAATCGAATATTTACCCGATTAAATATCTCTCGGGGCGGATTCGGATCTGAATAAATGTTGGATTCGAATACTTAATCGAATTTGAATCTTTGTCGGATTCAAATACGAATTTTATAATAATAATCGGATTCAGATTCGGTAACTTATATGAAAGATCCGTCGGATCTTTAATCGGATTCGTATCATGGCGGATCCGGCCCAAATCCGACCCATTTACAGTCCTAGTTCGTACGCTCAAACGCACGGAGGCGGATCCTCTATGATGATTGATGAACAAGCCCTGTGATGGGCGTGTGATGACAGACTGGAGGGAAAATGATAATTTTGTCCGGATGAAGTCTCAGGTGAAGGCAAAATTACCATTTTGCCCTCCGGTCTGTCACTCGTCACACGCCCAAACGCACACACGCAAAAACCTCCCTAGTTCTTCTTACAGTCCAAGCGCATGATATAGAAAATGTAATCCTCATCGCTAATTTTCGAAAAATTGTCTATAAACAACCAAAAAAAAAAAAAACACAAAACTCGTTCAAAAGTTCCTATCGAGAATCAAATCGACATTATATGGAGCAAACAACCAATCTCGCCAATGCTCTGGACATCAACAATCCCATATTCTCATGGAAACCTACACATTCAATCTCTTGATTTCATCTCTTTGCGATTCAGGTCGTTTGGAAGATGCCCGGAAGGTGTTTGATAAAATGCCCGAAAAAGGGTTGTGAACCGAACGAGTTCAGCTACGATATTTTGGTACGTGGGTATTGCAGAGCTGGGCTTGGTCTATAAGCTTTGGAGCTTTTGAAGGATATGAGGAGTTCTGGGTGTTTGCCTAATAAGACACTTTGATTTCTTATTTTTGTGAGGAGGGGAAGGTTGATGAAGCTGAGAGATTGGCAGAAAACATGAGAAATGATTCTCTCTTTCCTGATGTTGTTACTTTCAATTCTAGGATTTCTGTTCTGTGTAGTTCAGGGAATGTTCTAGAAGCTTCTAGAATTTTTAACGATATGCAGAAGCAGAAGACCGGCGAATTGGGTTTGCCGAGGCCTAATGTCATCACATATAATCTAATGCTAGAGGGATTTTGCAAGGGAGGGATGTTGGAGGAAGCCAAGGTTTTGGTTGAGTCCATGAAAACAAATGGGGATTTTACCAGGCTGGAGAGTTACAATATATGGTTGTTGGGTTTTGTGAGGAATGGGAAGCTATTTGAAGCACAATTGGTTTTTAAAGAACTGTTTGATAAGGGTATATCTCCAAATATTTATTCTTACAACATCGTGATCGATGGACTATGCAAGGATAGGATGCTTTCGGATGCGAGAACGGTGATGGATTTAATGACGAAGAATGGGATTTCGCCAGATACGGTGACTTACAGTACTATACTCCATGGATACTGCAATAGGGGGAAGGTCTATGAAGCCAGTAATATCCTCCATGTGATGATAAGGAGTGGCTGTTTCCCAAACCTTTTTACTTGTAATATCTTGTTGCAAAGTCTCTGGAAAGAAGGGAGGATCTCAGAAGCAGAAAGATTGCTGCAGAAGATGAATGAGAGAGGATACATTTTGGATACCATCTCCTGCAATATTGTGATTGATGGGTTATGTAAAAATGGGAAATTGGACAAGGCAATTGAGATTGTAGATGATATGGATTCATGGAAGCGCTGCCTTCGGTGACTTGAGAAATTCATTTATTGGACTAGTGGATAATATCAACAATGGCAAGAAATGCTTGCCGGATATAATCACTTGCTCAATTATAATTGATGGGTTATGCAAATCTGGGAGATTCGATGAAGCTAAGAAGAAGTTTACTGAGATGCTGGGGAAGAACTTGGATCCGGATTTGATTATTTACGATACTTTTATTCATTATTTCTGTAAGCATGGAAAATTCTCGTCGGCTTTTCGAGTTCTAAGGGATATGGAGAAAAAGGGATGCAAAAAGAGTACCCAAACATACAATTCGCTGATATTGGGTTTGGGAAGTAAAGGTCAAATAGATGAAATCTATGGACTGATGAATGAGAT
>JAUPMG010151282.1:0-11015 GCA_031762675.1 Pachysandra terminalis
GACAATGTCTAAAGAGGGAGTCTTTACCTTGTATAAGACCAAAGTGGTGTATGTAACTTCTTCTCTATAGTGGATTGCTCATCATCTAGACGTGGTCCCGAGGAGTAGGTTTATACCGAACCTCGTTAAAATTTCTTGTGTCAATATTCTGATTTTATGTGTTTGTTTCAATTAAGTTTGATTAATTAACATCCTCAGATCTAACATAAACTAAAGAGAAAAATGACCGTAAAAGGTGCGTAGTCTCAAATTTATGGCATATTAGATAAACCCAAGTACAATTTGTAAGATCATCAACAATAGTTAATAAATAATGTGTTCTTAAAATATAGGGTGTAGAGTACCCGCCCCATATATCACAATGTATTAATTGAAAAGGTTTTGAAGAGGATATAGAACTTGAAGGAAAAGGAAGGCGAGTTTGCGTAGCCTTTGGGCAAACAACACAAGATTATTATCGAAAATAAAAAATACCCGAGACAAATTTAGCTAAAATTTTTAATGGAGTATCAGAAGGATGTCTAAGACGCCTATGCCGGACTTCTAAGGAATGCTTGGTAGCAGTTGAGTTGATAACAGGACTAGTGGATGAGGTAGAAAAATAATAAAGGCCATTGCATTCCTTACCCGGTCCAATCATCTTCTTCGATGCAAGGTCTGGAAAGATACATGAATTAGGATGAAAGGTCACTGAACAATTCAAGGAACGAGTAAGCATGCCAATAGAGATAAGATTAAAACTAAAAGTGGGAACACACAAGACATCGTGTAATGTTAGAGAAGATGAAAGTGAAACTGATCCCATATGAGAAACAGGTGCAAGATTACCATTGGGTAATTTAACAGGCTCCATAGAGAGGTGTGGTGTATTGGAATTGATCATATGGTCAGTAGGATCCGTATCAATGATCCAAGGCAATGGTTAATTAGAGGCAGAGAGACAGAGGGAAGCACCTGCAAGGTTTGTGGCTAATTGTGAAGTACCTTGTTGGTGTGCCATTGGCTAGGAATTACCAGTATTAAGTAGTGCTAAAAGCTAACGGTATTGATCTGGTGTGAAAGGCATGCTGGCTTAAGTGGAAGTAGTCTCAACGGAAGGGAATGTGGCCTGATTGGCAGTTGGCTGGTTTTCACCCTTGTGCAATCTATGACATGGTGGGTAGCCATGTAAAACATAGCATTTATCAATAGAGTGACCTACCCAACCATAATGGTCACAAGTGGGCATTCACAACGAGGATTACGAAATGGGCCACGAGGAGCACAACTATTATGTCTTGATGTTGTTGATCGATCAGCTGATCTGGTAATGAGAGTGGCTGATTCTGTTGGTTGAGGGGAATTGGTTGCAGTCTCACGTTGCTTTTCTTCTTACAGTACCAAAGAATAAACTTTGTTGATGGAAGGAAGGTCAATGAGCAAAATTTGTCCACTAATTGTCACATCCCAAACTTAAGAGATCTCAAAGGAGTCCCTAATAAGTCTGAAACACAACTCTCACCACATTCCACATGGGAGTGGTAGTCAATACATTGCCAAATATTGAAAATATAATTGAGATATAATATTAAACCAAATAATCAAAACGTAAAGTCATTACATCTCATAACAATAAAAAAACATAACAGCGGAAAGAAAATAAATCTATGGTTTCATGCTCAATAAAATCTCTAGATAAAATATAGCCTAACACTGGCCAATAGTAAGCTTTGGTATACAAGCCAGCAAAAACAAGTAAAATCCCTAATATAACTCGTAATTATCTTCTTCGATAAAATCAACAGATATGTCAAAACAATGGTCCACAACTTGGTCTCCATAATCCAAGTCATCCTCCTCTAATGTGCCTGAAAATATGGTTGCTTAAAAGTGTAAGCTAAACTTAGCCAGTAAGTAAACAAGTCTAACAAGGTTTACAATTGAAATAGGGCCAATGCCACTCTCCAATGGTAATCCATATAACATTAAACAATAAATAATGAGATATGTGATGAGACACCAAGTAATATGAACAGATTTAGTTAGTGATCAGTAATATGAGTGAATATGCATGAGTAAGATCGGCTGAATATACAAGGTCAAGTTTTAAAAAAATGCATGTTGTGCTCCTACAAGAAATCACCAAGTGTGACCTAGCAATCAATTCTAGTATGCAATGCAATTAGTTAAACTGTTTGAATGTGTGTATATATATATATATACCCCCTATACAAGGCCATTCTCAAGTTAAGATATTACATGTGCACATCATAGTTCTAAGGGGCTTCGACCTAGAGGGCACAATTCCCCCACTTATTTGTGATCAAGGGCAACAAATCCAAGGAATTCCAATTATAAACTCCTCAGGGAATAGTATATATAAACAAGCAATCAAGAATCACTCCATAATAGTCCATAGGACCAAATAGGTATATTAGGATAGCTAGTCCCTTAACTCCAGAAATATTTATATGTGCAAGTCTCAGCTCCTATTATGATTTCCAGATCACAATAATCTCTGTAATGTCCTTAAAAATCCAAGAGTATGGATTTACATACAAGGGGTTGACCTATAAACCAAATCCATGGTCATAAGGCATTATGAGGTGCAAGTGATATGGTGCACATTAACTAAGCATTCAATCCATGTGTACAAGGTGTAATATATCTAACTAACATGCTGGACCTTAATTAAACATGTAATAATGAGCATATCAAAATATCATGTGCCAACCAATATAGGAAAAGAGTCCAAAAAGATATGAATATAATAAACATTCATAATTGAGCAAAAGTAATGTTAGAATCAGTCTAATGAGATAAAAATACACATGTCCATGAAATTCCACATCAAATAGACCAAGTTGAACATTCTCGGTATACCGAGGGGTGTTCGGCGACCTTTCGGCGTACCGAGGGGTATATCGAGGGGTCCAATCGGTTTCTGGGTTTTGGTCAAAAAGGTTGGCTCGGCACGCCGAGTAGGGTCTCGGTGCACTTTCTAGGGGGCTTACATTTCTATTGTGACCCTCGACGTGCCTTCGGCGCGCCGAGTGGGGCTCGGTGTACAAACCAGGGACTGAAAAATCTAGTGATGGGGGTCGGCATGGTCTCAGCGAGCCGAGGGTTCACCGAGGGCCTTCTGGGTGTGTTCGGCGAGGGTTCAATGTACCGAGGGGTCACCGAACTTCGCGAACTTGGCCTGTTTTTGGTTTTTCTTCAACTCTAATCAAGTAAGTTTCTTAAGTAACCCTCCTTAATCTTGGATTCGGCACAAAACCCAATAAACAAACATAAGAAAACATCTTTAGATCATTACATATCAAATTCACCATTAAACTTTGAAAACTAAGATCAAAACTTTGAAACTTACTTCATACTATTGAAAGTAACTTTGAAACACTACTAGAACTATAAACTAAGTTAACCTTGAATACTTACCTTGATGTTGAAGGTTGGTGTAGAGAATTACACCTCTTGCTCTTCTTCTTCTTCTTCTTCTTCTTCTTCTTCTTCTTCTTCTTCTCCAAGTGATGAATTAATTCTCCCAATGCCTCATGCTTATATAAGCACTTAGGAGTCTTAGAATTAGTAACTTAAGAACTTTTAATCTTAACCATTCATTGGGAATTATTAATTCTCAGCCCTTAGATGGATTTTCCAGCCCATGTGGCTTACTTCTAATTCGGTTGTGTTTCTATTTTTGATTTTGAATTCTAGTTCGTTTCTAACTCTGTTTTATAGAGAATACTTCTAATTTTATGTTTTAAATCTGAGCCATTTATTGGAGAGTGAAATCTCCTGCAAGATCTTAACCACTCATTCAACTTTAGAGGTTATGATTGTGTGTGTTGTAACTTAGCTTCCTAATTGTACAACCCACCAATCATAATTGGTCAAAAGTCAAATAATATGGTAGTTACTAAAAATTTTAAACTAACCCCTAATTTTTTGGTATTTACACATAAGTCCTATTATTTTGTTTGGGTTATTACACTAATAGTCGAATAGGATTAATTAAGTCCTATCGGAATTGCATAACTTTTTCTTGGTGCTGATCATAATAAGAGAGAGCCTTCAAGGCTCCACATGTGCAGGTAGGCAAGGAATGATAAGACAAAAGTTCATCCCAATAACCTTTTAACTTGGTGAAATACGATGCAATCGATAGTTGTTCTTGGGAATGAGATGCTATGGTCTTCTAGATTTGAAATATCCTTGGTGCATTGCTTTGAGAAAACGTCTCCTTGAGTTCAATCCAAACTTCATATGTTGTATCAGCATAAATCACACTAGTTGCAAGGTCTTTTGACAGAGAGTTCAATAGCCAAGATAACACCATGTCATTACAATGTTGACATTTAAAAAAGGAGGGATCTGTTTGTTTCTAATGGCTTTAGAATGGTACCAGTGACAAATCCTAATTTGTTCTTTGCACTAAATACCATACGTATCGCATAGCTCCTAGTGGCATAGTTATGGCCATTCAACGACTGAGACTCATGAAGTGTACTTGGATTATCAGAATGATGGAGTAGAGGGTATTAGAAGCTTTGACGGAAGAATCTTTATTAAATTATCCAACAAAGAATAAAGAGTCGCTGGTAGCCATGAAATACTAGATTGAAAAACAACTTATTTACAGGATATTATGCTGGAAATGCACCAGAAAAGGGATGAAAGAACAATGTTTAATGCTCTTATACCATGAAAAATTCAGAATTCAATGAATTCTCTGTGTGTGTTTCATTGAGATTGATATATATATATATACAAAAGGTTTACATATGAGGTCCCTTGATATGAGTGGATGGCATAGGTGACAATAAATAGTGGGTCAAGGGTCATTGACCAAAACTTCTCCCATTATGGATGGTAGATACATTTGTCTTTGAACCACAAAAGATGATGCCAAAAGGGTGACAAACTTAGGATGGTTGTGTGAATTGATGGGTCAAAGACCAAAGACCAATGTCAATCCTAATATGGAATGTAAACTACCTCTTTCTTGGGTTATAAGAAGAATGCTAAAAGTGTGAAAGGGTTGGGATGTGTGTGATGAGGTAGATTGGATTTGTCTGTTTGCATTCTTTTTGGGCCAATTGTTTAAACTTTGTGGATTGGGCTTATCTTAATGGACTTGGATTGTGGATTGGGGTGGGGTAAAAAGTACATGGGAAAAATGCTTGGACTTTATGGATTGAGCTATACCAAAATATGAGTTTCCATTTAATTAAAAAGTCAATTAATAGAAAATTCATTATTGAGATATTTAACAAAATGGGCCCTTATCATGGTGGAATTTAAATCTTTTGATCCTATGTGTATCCTATGGCTTTCTAAAGGTTGATTGTCACTTATTTGAAGAGGATTCATGTTTCTGTTGGAAAAATATTGATATCAATGCACTGATTAATTAACAAAACTAGTAAATAGATCAAATATATAAATCCAAACTAATACTTACAGGATGGAATGTGTGAAGATATTCTGAGTAACAACAACAGTGATTAGATCTGTAATAACCTTAAAACATAAAACTTATCTGGTTAGTGATGATCGAGGCAAGGAAGAATCCGTTGTCCTTCAGAATCGATTTCACCCCACTCGGATATTTCTTAGTGCAGATGGCTACTTGCGATTGAGCTCCAGAATACAACGATCTAGACTCAGTATGCATGGACACACAGTACTGCAATCTCGAACTTGTTAGAATGCCCAATAGTAATTCTTAGAAAACATAGAGTTCAAAATCATAACGAGAGAGAAGAAGAAAAGTTTTTTGTATATCAGAAGACTCTTCACAAGTCTCGATTTATAGAGATCCTGCAACACTCCACTAAGAGACATGTCCCTTAGTGGGCTTGAAATACCTCTCGTTGACCAAGTAAAGTTACTGTTTTAAAACGGCTATAAACCAACTTAAAACAACTATAATATAATTAATAAATGCTTAATTATAATTTTATTAAAACGGAAAAATAAATGTAGGTAAGGGCAGGTCAACCACATGTATAATGACACACAACACCACGCCATGCCACAACCAATCGAACGGATGGATGACGACGGTGCTCGTGCGTGTGAAAGGCAACCTCAGACAACCCTAGCAATGTCACACTGAAGAGATAATCCTTTTTGTCAATGGATCTACTAAGTTCTTCTTTGACCTTACAAACTCAATTGCAATGACTCTGCTACTTATAAGCTTTTTGACAATATTATGTCTCAACCCTATATGTCTTTTCTTTCCATTGTAGATTTTGTTCTTATCTATAGCTATTGCAACTTTTCGAGTCACAATGAAGAGATACAGATGGAATCGGTTTGGTACACAAAGGCATATCTGCTAAGAGGTTCCTTAACCACTCAGCTTCTCTTCCTACCATCTCTAAGGCTATAAACTCAAATTCCATTGTGGATCCAGCGTTACAAGTTTGTTTAGACGACTTCCAGGAAACAACTCCACCTTCTAAAGTGAATACATAACCACTAGTAGAGTTTGTCTCATCATCTCTGAAACCCAGTTGGCATGACAATATCCTTCAAGTACAGCTAGATATTCACCATAATTTATTCCTTGGTACCTCGCAAGTACCTAAGAAGTATGGTTATGGCAATCCAATGATCTCATCTAGGGTTATGGGTGTATCTACTGAGTCTGCTCACAACATATGTAATGTTTGGACGAGTACAGTTCATTAAAAACATCACACTACCTATGATTTTAGCATATTCTAGCTGTGATGCACCGGCTCCTCTATTCTTAAATAAGTGAATGCTAGGATCCTAAGGTGTTTTTATTGGATCACAATCATAATGATTAAATTTTGTAAGAACTTTTTCTATATAATGAGATTGAGTCAATATAAAATTTCCATTACTCCTAATGATTTTGATCCCTAGGATAACATTAGCTTGTTCTAAATCTTTCATGTCAAATTTAGACGATAAAAATGACTTAGTAGTTTTTACTATCTCTAGGTCAATTCCAAAAATCAACATATCATAAATAGTTTTTAAAATCTAGGGATGTTATGGACAGTGGGAGTGGATTACTGCCCAGTGGAAGTGTCTTAGATGACACAAATTCTAGCAAACCCATGCATAGGAGTAGTCGTGTACAAATTCTTCGTCATCATTTTATGATAGAGGGTGAGCCGTTCATGACTACTACACTAGATGATGATGAGTCTGGTTTGCATCAGGAGGCGTTATCATCACATGTTTCACAGAAGGTGGATGACTGCTATGCAAGATGAAATGACTTCCATGGAGAAGACCAAGTCTAAGAACTTGTTAATCTGTCCCCTAGGCACAAGAACATTGAAAAGATGTGGGTTTTAAAGGTCAAGCGCAAGGCAGATGGAAGTGTAGAGAGATACAAGGCGTGTCTTGTGGTGAAGGGTTACACCTAGAAAGAGGGTGTTGACTATGAGGAGACGTTCTCACCAGTAGTGAGATTTGCCTCCATTCGCCTCATTCTAGCTATTTCTGGACACTTAGATTTAAAACTCTACCATATGGATGTCAAATTGGGATAAGGCATTTTGTTATTAAGAGAGTCTAGTGCACTCAAGCTCAATTCAACCTTCTTGAAGAAATGATCCTTTTTTTTTGGGAGGTTTGACTCAGGTGATTAATTATTGAGCTCAAGCTTAGTTCATGTGAGCTGAGTCCTAAAGTACCTCACTGCACTTTAGGACACAGTTCTGATAAAAACAAAAACAGGTTCTAAGCATTTCTGATTTTGATGATTTTTTTCCCCTCCTAAAAGTATATACAGCTTGGATAACCAAACATCATGTTTTAGTGAAAACTGTTTTTGTCAAAATCAATTACTAGCTTTCCACCTCATTTTTTTATTTTGGATTTGCAATGAATCTGGTAGATTATTCATGGAATTGGTCAACCCGAAAAAAAGTGAACACTTAATTAACTTAGATGTTCTACATATATGTAGAAGAAGAAGCTTTCTATTCTATCTTCCAAATTCATATATTGCACAACTGCATTCAAATTTACTTGAAAGCACATTAACATCTTTCTAGTCTCTCATACAATGTTGTCTGAAGCAAATGGCTGTTTGCAGTACCTTCCTTGGATCTGCTGCTGATACAGCATTGATTGAAAAATTAACTAATTGATACTGATCTCACAAAGTTCCACTAGACTCTCTCAATCAAAAGAAAATGCACCTTTCATTGACTCCTCTGATAGAATGAAAAAGACCAAGTTAAAATTTGTGCACTAACCAACCAGCTGAATCAAAATCAGCAAATGATGAAAACTACACAAATTGGACAAAATCAAGATCAATGAAACTATAGGATGCTAATCTCTAATGAGGTGGTTGATTTTTCAGGAATGTTTTAGAAGCCATGAAATTGAGTGATTTCTTAGAACATGAGTGTGATTCTTTCGAGCATTTGAAAGGAGCTGGGATCTTCAGTAATAGGAGTAGTTCATGTAGGATTACAGTTTTTCATGAAGGGATCAGAAAGGGAAGGAAGAGTTTGAAGGTTAGGAGAAGCAGTACCCAAGAGGAAAAACTGCAAGGAAGTCCATAATTACTAAAAAGATAAGTTGGGTCCAAGTTATAGGGAATGATAGAACTCATCTTTGTTGATTTGAGTGTAGTTTCTTCCTTCTATTTGTCATGTTTGAAGGTAAACTTTCCGTTCCACTGTTATAGCAAGAAGAAAAATTTAGTGAAAAACCAATTTTGATAATGCTATTTAGCGGTCTGCAATCTGTTTGACAAATGCAAACTTGTTGGCACACATGTAGTGGTTACAAGTTCCTGCTCTTGTCTTTTTGATTTGAAGATCATGTAATTCTAATGCGATAAAACACGTATACAGAAGGTCGACCAGAATAGGATGAGTGGAAGTTTCATGTTTACTTCATGAACTCTAGTAGTATGTAATTGAGCATACTAAATCTGAATTTTGTTAGCCTGCATATAACACAGAGAATGCAGATGATCTTCCGCCATATCCTGTTTCCCTCGCATATATATCTATATATATATAACTTTGCATTTGATCAACAACAGAAAATATCAAGTCTAAAATAACTACAATTGTACTGTTGAACTGTTAATAAAGAATCGTAGCCTGAGACCTAGGACCTAGCCATTATAACAGCTATTATAAGGACATTGATTCAACACTTCTTGAAAGGAATTAGTAATACAGTTTTGAATTATTTAAGATTGCAGATGTTAAATGCAAGTTCATGAATACCATAGAATGTACAATGAAATGCACTGCAGGTTTGTATAATTATGAATTTCATCCATCCTAACCATTCCATAGATAGATATACAGTCTTTCAGTACCTCATAAGAAAGATGAATCAAGATACATTTTCAAACAATATTTTTATGGTATTGATGCAGTGGAAGAACCTGTTGTTGATCTTTGTGGAGAAGATATGAAAGGTTCTGAAGGTAGCTGCAGGGATTCAAGGCTTCCTTCCAACATCTCGATCACCTTATGCATGGAAGGACGATTAGATGGATCTGACTGTATGCACCACAGACCCACTAGAATCAGCTTCCTTGCAACTTCTTCCTCCTCTGTTGTAATTACCCCGTGTAATCCTAAATTTTCACCTACACTGAGACGCTTGTAAATCCAGTGTGGAAAATATATTTCGCTAGTATGGTCTACTGCGACATCAATGTTTTTCCTTCCTCCAACCATTTCTAAAATCATCATTCCATAACTATAGACATCCGACTTGTGTGAGACTACTCCAAAATGTTTAGAGAATACTTCAGGTGCAATGCACCCTATGGTCCCTCTCGCAACGGCCATTGATACAACACTCTCTCTAGACACAATTTTGCAAGCCCAAAATCAGAAATCTTTGGACAAAAGTCTTGGTCTAAGAGAATGTTATGAGGCTTGATGTCAAAATGCAAAATGTAAAATGCGTGTACTACAACCGCGGTGTAAGTATTCCAGCCCTCGAGCAATGCCGGTCGCGATTTGGTATATTCTTTCCCATCCTAGGGAAAGATCTGCTTTGTCTTTTTTCCCATCATCGTAGATGAACTTTTCAAGAGATCCATTAGGCATGAACTCATAAACAAGAGCTCTTCTGAACCCAGCAAAACAAAAACCGATAAGGTTCACGACATTGACATGGGAAGTCCTACTAATGCTCGCAACCTCATTAATGAATTCTTCACCATTGCCTTTAGACTCACTTAAGACCTTCACAGCAACCAAACGGCCATCAAGTAGCTTTCCTTTGAACACGCTGCCAAATCCACCTTGGCCTAATTTAGTTTTGAAGGAGTTGGTCATTTTCTTGATCTCCGAGTAGCTGTATCTTTTTGGAGCCAGGGTCCCAAAATTCTTTAGAAAAGTTTCCACATTTTGAGCAATCTTTGTTCTCTTCTTCCAAATGAAGATTGGATTATCTGATGGAGATTTCCATATGGTGTAACCAACTAGACCAACTAGAACTATTACAATCATACCACAACCAACAGATGTAGCTGTAATCAAAGAAGAGATGGATGTTAGAGTTCAAAGTCAACAGAAAATGAAAAAGTTATTAACAAAACTGATGGGGAAACAGATTTATTGTCCAAAGATTCTGTAATCAAAGAAGAGATTTTTAGAAATCCATCAACCCTTAATCCTCTTCTCTTTGCCGAAAATGTCGGCACATCTGTTCCTTTGGGATGAAATCCTCTGTGCTCCTTTCCTATGCTCTGAATCCTAATGATCCAAATCACCAAGACATGTGAGATACCAACAGCT
This sequence comes from Pachysandra terminalis, assembly GCA_031762675.1. NCBI lineage: Eukaryota > Viridiplantae > Streptophyta > Magnoliopsida > Buxales > Buxaceae > Pachysandra > Pachysandra terminalis. Next base: position 10,761 of record JAUPMG010151282.1, read on the forward strand.
TGTGCATCGCCGCAACCAGAGGTCTTAATGGCGCATTGAGAATTTTAACATAAAAGAACGAGGAAAGCTAGGGAGTCGATAATTTTGCCCTTTGTTCTTTCATGAACCCAAAAATAAAAACTTGAGTTTTTAACAAAGTGAAGAAAACTGAAAACTTCAGTAGTTGCACCTTTGCTACAACAATTTTCAGAAGTGATTCTACTCAAAAGAAAAAAAAAAAAAAAAAAAAAACAAGGAAATTGTATAAGATGTTAA
>JAUPMG010151293.1:0-11015 GCA_031762675.1 Pachysandra terminalis
GAGATTTTGAAGGAATTTGAGCACATGGTAGAGATGGAATTCAAATGATGATTTGGAGTTGTTGATTCTCAAGCCAAACCTTCAAGGAGCTGCAAAAACAGGAAAAACTGCACATCAATGCAAATTGGAGTGTCTACAACTATATTTCGAATATTGTCAAAGAAAGTATATTTCGAAGAAAACCCATTCAGGGAGAATCATCTCGAAATTTACAATGTATTTTGAAGTTCTACCTCAAATCATATTCTCGAAAGAGAACTTTCGAAATATGAAAGCATATATAGGTTCGCCACCTCGAGAAGGCCAATTCGTTATCATTTATCAGTATAATACTATTTCAAAGTTATACTTTGAAATAATAATCATTATGTATTTCAAATAAGCATCGTGAAATATTTAGGAAAATTAATTCTTCGAATTATCTATTCGAAATGACTATTTCATAATCATTTCTTTAAGACAATTAATATTTCGAATTATCTTTTAAGAGACACTGCATTTCTATTTCGAAGTTATCCTTCGAAATAGTAACTCGAAATAGACAGTATGAAACTTCGAAGTCATAATGTCGTAAGTTGTATTTTATTAAGGGAATGTTCCCTGACATTTAGCCATTCTTCGAAGACTCTAATCTCGAAGTAATTCATTCAAAATAGGGGAAAATAAATCTTAGACTTTTAGGAATGGAGGGCCAGAGAGATAAGCCTATCAAGATCCTCGAAGGTCTTGTAGCATTAAAAGGACTTGAATCAATACAGAACTGTAATATTTCATTACTTTTATTACGTTACACTCATGAACTTAACCAAACGTTATGAAAACATTTATTGAAACGTTACATGTGAGTTAGACGTTTTGGATATTGAATATTCAAACCAAAACGCTTGTTCAGTTAAATGTATTCAAATCTGTTCATGAAACGTTGCCAACGGTTAGATAATGAGTCTAGGGCTATAAAAGGTGGATGAGGCATCAGAAAGAGGGATCGAACCTTTGAGCATTTTTGGACATTCTCTGAAAATTGCAGAGCTTTTGTCTTATAGAATTCTCTTCTCTGATTGCTAAGTTCTGTGTTGTCTTTCTGATAATTCCTGACTGATCTTACCTTTTTTCTTTCCTATTTTATTCCACAAGGAAACCTTGCATTGGAACAATCAGTCTCTTGATTTAGGCCAGTGCAAGCAAGTTTGAATCCTTTGTTGCTCAGACCAATTTGGTAATTTGGCATTCCTTTTGTCAATTTACCGGTTTGTGCATCACTAGTACTACTTCCCCTCGACTTCATAAGACTGCTATCACCTTCACGGAGAAAGATATGATGGTTTCTTCAGAGGACTACAACAAGCCACTATACTTGAATGCTACTTTGCAAGATGTGGATGTTCGAAGGGCGCTTATTGACAATGGTTTTGCAGTCAACCTCATACCTTTCAAGATATTGGAAGCAATTGGAGTCTCGAAGGAATGCATTGTCCCCAATCAAATCCGGATTCTAGGATTTGACACTCAGTGGCAAGAGACAATGGGGTATGTTACACTTAACATCCGAGTTGGACCCTTAAAATTTCCTGCTTTATGTCATGTTATTGATAACAGAGCATCATTCCATATGTTGTGGGGAAGACTATAGATACATTGTGCAAAGGCAATCCCCTCCTCATACCATCAATGTTTGAAGGGTATTTAAAATGGAAAGGTTGTCTGAGTAGTAGCAGACCCTTTTCCTTTTGATGAGTTAGAAACCCACCTTGCAGAAGCAGCACACTATGATGGATTTGCCCCGGAGGGCGAATGCCGTGTATCAAAACCACAGGAAACTCTCTTGCCTTTGTGGACCACACTCCAGCCTACTGATCCTTCTGCACCATAAACTTTTATCGAATACCAATAGTCTTCGAAGGTCCGACGTGTTAGAATGGATCTTCTTTATGGAAGATCTGTCTACAGACTGTGATTGTCGTAGGGGGTCCATCCACTGACATCCTGCAGTGTCCCCCTAGTGTTTTGCCTATAGCTCCCGAATCCAAACTCAAAGAAGCTCCAGAACACCTACAGGATGGTGTTCAGGCTGTTCAAGAAGAATTGTGTATAGTAGAACCCGAAGATAATCCGAGTAGTAAGAAGCCTGTACATATCTCATCTCATCTCGATCCAGAGCAGAAGAAGGCCTTCATAGCATTGCTCACCTAATATAAAGATGTTTTTGCTTGGAGCTATGAAGAAATGCCCGGTCTTGATCCCGGACTTGTAACTCACAGTTACATCTTTCTCCTGAAGTGCACCTCATCAAGCAAGCAGCAATAACCTTTAGGCCGGATATCGAGTTACAGATTAAGGCTGAGTTTGAGAAGTTGTTGTAAACCGGCTTCATTAAACCCATCCAACATCCTTCTTAGCTAGCTAATGTTGTCCCTGTAAAGAAGAAGAATGGAAAAATTAGATGTTGTATAGACTTTATGGATTTGAATAAAGCATGTCCTAAGGATGATTTCCCTTTGCCTAAGATGGATATCCTTATTGATCATGGGAGGGCTCGGGCTTGGTATACAACACAACGGGCGGGCTTGGGCAAGTAATGTTAAGCCCGAAGCTCGTAGAATTAAAAGATATTTTAGAGAGAGTGAGGTCATGATATAGATATTCTCATAGAATTAAAAGATATTGGTGATCAGGTGATCTAATTAATCCCACTAAACACGTGGTGTTATCTTAAGCGCGCGTGTACACGTTTACTAGGTATGGCCGTATACACTGAATCATTCAATAAAGTTGTTACCGGTCACACCGCCGCTTTTCACGTGCCAGCTGTCAATAACAGCTGCACGTTGATTAGACTGTTTGGTAAAAATGTTATATTTGAAACGGCTTAGAGATATCTGACCGTCCTTATCACCAAAAAAGGAAAGCTTCTTGGAGAAGCAACCTTTTTGAAAAACAACTCATAGGGTAATGCCACGTGTCCAAAACCTAACGAACATGAATTAGCTGCCCTCGAAATGACTGAGGGAGTAAAGATTCACTTTCCTTGTTAAAACATGGCACGTCCTCTCGAAGGATATATACAAGGCTATATTACCCCTAATGGACTGCTCAAACATATGAAACTTCAAATAAAATATCGAAGTCACATTTCATTCCTAAGAAGACTTCGAGTGCTTTTATTTCTTTATTTCATGTTTCAAAGGTAATTCCCTTGAAGAGAGATCTTCGAGGGCACATTTTATGCCTTCTAACTCATAAGTCGCCCTTTAATCATATCCATAGACTTCGAAGGACCATTTATTATATTTTGTCTCGAGATGACTTCGAAGGAAGTATATCTCCTCCTACTATGGTGAACTCGAAGGCTAACCCCCTTCAGATGGTGAACTCGAAGGCTAACCACCTGCAGATGGTTAAATCCTAAAAAATTAGTCACCCTAAAAATGACTAAGGATTCTGTCCCCTTAGAAGGACGAAGATATGGGTTTACCCCCTCGAATACACTCTTAAATGCATTGAAACTGAGAAGTTGAGTTCGAAGTCGCTCTTATTCATCCTTAGGAATTGACTTCGAGTATTGTTTTGGATAAAATACCTTGATTTTAAAGCAAATCCCTATGGGAAAAAGGCTTCAGAAGTCGAATTTACGTCATCTCCAGGAAATGGTTCTTGAAGATTGTTTCCTATGTCCTTTAAGAAACTTCTTCTCACTTTACTTTAAAGGAGCTCACGAGGGAACATATTTACTTCTAATTTCATTAAAATTGAGGGCACTCTGATTAGTTACTTAAGCTAAGAACCTTGAAGGATTCCAAGATAAGCTCCTCTCTATAGGGACTATTGGTCATGAAAACGAGTTCCCTGCTAAGAAACTTATGTTCAAGATCTCTATATGGGTAACTCGAGAATGCACTGGTCACCTTGTAAATATATAGAGTTATTTTTGTCCTTCTTCAAAGGAAGATAGCCGCCAAAGGGAGTTCCCTTGAGATGTACGAAGTCCAAAAAGGTATTTATGGCATTTAAGTGACTCATTTACCTTAAAGTTGATTGAGATGGATTCTTCAAAATGAACAGCACGTGATAAAACCTCAGCTACTTATAATATCTGCTATCTAATTTATCTAAATGAGATTTTCTCTTATCTGGAATGACTGCAAGAATGAGAACGTTGCTTTTAGATCTTTGTGCATGTAACACGTGTTATTCTATCCGTATTCTTCTAAATCTAAAGCAACCTATCATAAAACAAGTTTACATATTCAAGGTAACTCACCCTACTTTCTGGAAATAACTTAGCTGTGTTGAAATACATGTGACATTTAGGATATGCTTTAATGTATGGAGATATTTATAAGCTCCTCTATGGACATTTGATTGAATGACACTTGTCCTTATTTGAGAGGATAAATTTCTTATAAATAGCAAAGTGTATCCTTCATTGAAAAACAACTCTGAAAGCTAGAATATAAGAAATTCAAGAGCTAAAAGACAACAGTGAGTAAAGACATTGAAAAAGGAAATGGGAAAGTTAGTGTATTTCTCAATAAATGTCATCGACTTCGAGTCACTCAAATTTTAAGATTTTCTTACTCTAAGATATGCATTCTAACTGACTTATCAGCTATTTCAATATCCCTTCCTCTTGTCTCTTTCTTTTGTCTTATTCTCAGGTCATGGTTGAGAAGAAATGCTCTTAATAGAATGGCTGCACGACAGTTTAGACTATCTTGAAACAGACTCTCTGAGCTTAGTTTTTTGATAAAATGGTTGTATTGGTTCTTCTTAAATTTGTATCACTAATTAATATTTTTAGAATTTAACCATATTGTGTGGACACTTTTCTGAAGTCAAAATCGATACAAGTTTTTATTTTATTTTATTTTAAATTTAAGTTGCATTGACGCAAGTTATTTCTATGTAATGTTTATTTTCCTAATAAGTAATCCTTGATTACGTATGAAACATGTGCATGTATCATGCAAAATAGGAGATAAAAAGGAAAAAAAAATATAAATTGGTAGGCGTCCAAATAGTAGGTAAACATTGATTATTGACTTTTATCTATATAGCCTATAATAAAAAAGGTCAACCACCGTCCATTTTTTATTCTCCCATTTTCATGGTATGCTTACGTTTTTAGAGCAAGGCAAATTTGCTTAGAAAAGATACATTAGCCGTTTCTTTTTTTGGTCTAACGACAAATTAACTGTTTTTTTTTATGGTTAATTACATCTACATTCTCTTATGTTTTTATTAATTATAAATATACCGTTAACTACAATATCTCTCTCATATTTTGTTAATTATAGATATATTTTTGTATTTTATGATATTTGCCTTTTAAAGTTATGTATAACTCATTATTTTATCAATTGCAAACATACCCTTATATTTAATAATATATTACTTAAACCTTTCAAATTTTGATATATCTTATATTTTTATCAATTACAGATATACTAGATATATATTTTTATCAATTATAGATATACTATTGAAGAACCACCTCTTCTGATACTCCCCTTTTTTCATCCACGTGTTTGAAAAGGACAAAATCAATTTTAAAATTTTTTCTTTTAAGTAATTTTTAAAATTCACGAATCCTTCATTTTTGTCTATTTTTCTCTAAATTATTTTTATAAAATATAGAAGTCATTAATTATTCTGTCTTCTTGCTACCCATAGGACACGGCATTCAATGTTTCATCCCAATTACATCCTTTGATATATTTAAAAACTGTAAGTACGTCGTTTATATTTTTTGATATTCTATTTACACCTACTGTTAGTGACATTGGGTAGGGTTATAAACGTGTTGAGACGAGCTACGTCGAGCCGAGCTGTGCCTAACTAGATTCGAGATCGTAAACATTGAGCAAGGCTCACGTTCGATAAAAATTAAGCTCAAGCTCGTTAAAATATTTTGGACTCAGGTTTGACTCGAAAAAGGCTCGGCTCACAAAAAAAAACTTAGATTAATACAAATGCATTAATATTATAATTTATGATTATTATTAATATGTATTAATATTAATATATAGTATATGATATAAGAATATCAATGAATAATCTCATATACAAACTGAACTGAGCTTTGAATGAGTTGAGCCTACGTAAGCTTGGCTCAAGCTTGTTAAGATAATTAGTTTTTTTCAAGCTCAAATTATGTTAATGCCGTTCATCCGATTTAGCAAGTTTATAAGTGAAATATAAAAAATATACTGGGTATAGGTATTTGTTAGAATTATGAGGGTATAAGTTAAATTAACCATTTTTTTTAACATTTATTACTAGACGATGACACATGTAGTAGTGTACATAGATAAGGATATTGCATGTGTAGTAGTGCACATAGATAAGAATATGACACGTGTAGTTCTGCACATAGATAAGAGGAAGCAAATCGTCTGTGATATTTGGTATGTTTCCTGTGGTACCAATCGGATAGCGCGACATAAACTATACTAAAACACCCGACCAACCATTTTTAAGACCAACATATCAACCTCAAACCAACTTCTACCTTAACCAATTATCACCTTAAATCGGTACCGACCTTATACACGTGGCCTCGAATGGTTAATATCGTCAGAAAACTCAGCGAAATATCGTAGATGATTTTCTTTCCAGATAAGAATATGAATCAGTTCTTACCAAAACAAATTGAACACACTTTTTGAGGTAACTCTTATCGTTACATATAATAGAGAGAATATAGGCACAACAGATACCGAATTGTATCAGTAATCTCATATGAAAATCCTCCAATTTGCTCTTTTTATTTTCATCTTTTGTGATTTTATTGAATTTACATAATATATCATTGTTTTTTTCTTTATATTCATTAATTTCTCTCTTACAACTGATGACGCTATTTTTTTCTTTTTATTTCTTATCATTTTTTAGGGTTAAATCACCTGTTGTTATTTTGTAAGGTTTATAAATATATTAATCAATTAAGAGTTTCTTTTCATTTCTATCTATCCTTTTCTTTTCTTTTTTTAATTAAATATGATTTTTGCTTTTATCTTCCAACGGGTTCTCAAATATTTGATAATGTTATCTCAAAGGTTTGATAATGTTGCATTTTTTTCTTTCTTTTTTTTTATTGATGTATAATTTATTATCTGTGTTAATTTAGTAGTTTTATTGCTTGTTAATTTTATAGATTGGTTTTACTTCTAATCAATATATGTTAACGCATACCCTAGTTCATAAACAAATCAATAGTCTATATAGTTGGACGATCCAAAAAACATCCCACTAATATAGTGTACATATTTGAAAAAAATAAAACTATAAATACAAAAGTAAAAGACAAACAAGTACTTGGTGATGATATGAGCAATCATATTCATAGAGCAAGAATTAAGGGTAGGGACTGAAATCTTAAATTGATATTTTAATCAAATAACAAAAATACTCGCTACTCTTTTAATCAAGGGTAAATTCCATAAACCTCCCTCGATGTTTGGTATATTACTCATATACCTCACTTATCATTTTCAAAAGAACAAATACGTCTTCTCTATTATCTCCATTCGAACATAGACCCTCCCTTACACTAAAGACATTAATAGAACTTAACGGAAATCATCAATTTTTATATGTTTTAGACTATTTTGCCCTGCAGCAGTGGTGGTGGTGGAATAGGTTTAAATACAAGGGAAAACTAGTCTAAAACATATAAAAATTAATGACATGCCAAATTTAATGTTCTCATTTTTCGTCATGTTGAGTTTCATGTGCTCCGACGACTCTTGTAGAGATATAAAAACAACGAGAATCTATTGCTCATCAATTATGTCGTTTCTTATGACTTTCAGATCATGTATCATTGACAACATCTTCTTAAGTTACTCAACCATACTGACGTTAGAAGCCATCTTTTAATTCTCAAATTTCATTGCCAATAGAATTACGGGGAGATATGGGGCATGGCCCCAGTAAAAATTTTCAACCTTTATGCCTCTCATAAAGGGATGGCCCCATTGGAAGTTTTAAAAAAAAAATTCAATGGTGCCCCCCTAAAACTTTCAAAATTTGACAAAGGGATGACCCCATTTGAAGTTTTTAAAAGTTCTTCAATGGTGGCCCCCCAATTTAGAGTATTACTTCTTAACCACTATAAAATATTTTGTTTATTAACCTTTAATATATTTTTAGTTTTAAATTATCCTTATTTTTATAGAATCTTTTAAATCTTTTATTTATTAACCTTCAAAATATTTTTAGTTTTAAAATGATCATTATGTTTATAAATCTCTTAATTAAACCCACAAGATCAAAGTTTGATTTCAATTTTTTCTGTCTGACTATTTTATTTTACAAAATAACACATTATAATTTTAAATTCTTTCTAGTGCTTATAGATTCTCTCAGTCTTATCCAATATAGCAAAGTTTAATTTCAATTTCTCTTACACACATAATTTTCTGTATAAAATAATAATGATACCCTTCTTATCGGAAAAAAAAATTGATGTGATCTGTTGGTGAGTGTCATCTGATCACATTATATATATATATATATATGTGTGTGTGTGTGTGTGTGTGCGCATGCGTGAAAGTTTCTACTTGTATATATTTTGTATGTATATATACATTTAATATTGACTCAAATGATCACTTTTGTTAAACCGCCCCCCTCTCCCCCCAATTAACACCATAACTAATAGTTGCACATTAATTAACATCCCATATACACACATAATTTATTTTGTACCATTATCTATGATTAAACAGTAATATTAATCCCTTATTTATTAGAAAAAAATATACCGGACTCATAATGTACAATCATCACTAATACAATAAAAAAATTAAGATCATTTTTAATCCATAATGTGCAAAAACTAACTAGAAAATAAAAGTATCTCTACTACTTTTAATCCACATGTTAATCACATCTAAACATGTAAATCATAAATTAAATCATGCCGCAATACTCAATAAAATACTCATATAAGAGGGCATTAATTTAATTTAATTAAAAAATAACTTTTAATTTTTTGAACCCGTTTAAATTTTCTGAGTCCTTTGATTAACCAAAGTCGCTTTTGTTAGAAAACCCGAATCTTAATGTTTCTCAGTTAGATCTCCTTGGTTAAACGAGAAGTCTTTTCGTTTTAATTGAGGGATAGCATCGGCTAGGCTTCAGTTGACCGATATGTAGTGTTTCTGAAAAACAACAACTAGGTTAATTCTTTAAAGAGGTTTATCAAAATACCTCTTGTTCAATGAAAACAAAACAACAATGGCTCTTATAGCAATGAAGGATAAAACAAACAAACTGGATCATATACCTCTCTCTATGAATTCGAATCTGCAACAAAAAATCTCGATCACGAATTGGAATCGCCTAATGTGGATATTATGTGTAGTAACTAGAACTACACGCCAATGCCCACACTCAAGCAACCAAAGGCTGAAAGTGTGAAAATCTTAGAAGCAACCAAAATCTCTAAAGGTTTGGAACTATTAAGCTAGGGTTTGGGAGAGAGAGAGAGAGAGAGAGAGAGAGAGAGAGAGAGAGTTCTACATGTTTGGAACTATTAAGCTAGGGTTTGGGAGGCGGAGCGTTTCTCTACATAGAAAAGCTCTACTCAACTCTTTGTATTACTTAAAACTCCTTATCCCATTTTTAAACTCCTTATCTTATAAGTTGTGTTTGGTTAGCAAAAGTCTGTAGAAAAGAAAAGAAAAATCAGCTTTCGAACAAAATTTGTGCGCTTGGTTCAGTAGAGAACGTGAGCCCATTAAAAAAATATTTTTTCAAAAGTATCTTGTTTTTAAGGAAAGCCCCTCAACCAACTTTTCAAAGAAATCTATAATATTTAATTCAGTAGAAAACGTGGGCTCATTAAAAAATATATTTTCAAAAATATCTCATTTTTAATGAAAGCCCCTCAACCGACTTTTCAATGAAATCTATGTACTTGGTTCATTTGAAAAACCCTTCAAACATTTTCACTTAAACGAAAGTAGAAATGATGAAAAGGAAAGTAAAGGAAGCAATCTTTTTCAACTAACCAAACTAATCCATAAAATTTCCTTTCTATCCTTTTTTAACTAACGAAACACATCCACAAAAAATATGAGTGGATATCCATAATACATCAAACCCAAACGCTTGGCCCCAAAGGCAGCTCGAGTCAACGGGAGTTCAACTAAGTAATTTGTCAATTGATTCGGTTTAAACCGAAAATCGAACAAATTAAATCAAAAAAGTAAGTTCGGTTTGTTTGTTTTTTTTTCTTTTTTCATTTTGGTTTGGTTATGGTTTGGGAAACAAAAAATCAAATTTATTTGATTTTATTTTTTGTTAGGCTTCGACTAAACCGATACGAACCAAAATAGATTATACATATAAACATATACATGTATACATGTATTTTATATTAAATATAGTATTAATTTTGTCAAACTGAACCAAAAAATCAAAGTTTTCAATTTCTATTTCTGTTTGGTTCAGTTTTCGGTTTTATTCATTATATTTCGATTTAGTTTTCGATCTTCTAAATTAGTTTCTATTTCAGTTTAATTCGATTTTCGTGAATAAAGTAATACGGTTTGGTTTAAATTTGACCACCAAACCGACCGAATTCCACCCTCATACTTCACAAAACTGTTCGAACTGTTGTTCTCCCAACATAGTCTTCATGTAACACAGAAGAAAACAAGAAATCTGCATGTTTGTCTACCCAAATAATGGGATCTGTTAAAAAAAAAAAATCCATAAATACAACCAACCAACCCTTGAGGGTTGGTTCTATTTAGCTGTGGATCGAGTCTCGACACGTACGTGCTCCTCCTCTCCTTTTTTTCTTTAATAATCCTCCGAAACCCCCCAAACCTTATATACAAGAGAGTGAGTTTCATGGTCTTTCATTTCACAGACTCCACCAGTTTTATACTTCATGCAATAGAAGACCCAAATACTCTCAAGGGCTCAAAATCGGTAGTCCGATGGCTAGAACCCAACTTCACGTAGCCATGTACCCATGGTTCGCCTTCGGTCACTTCACCCCT
>JAUPMG010151304.1:0-11015 GCA_031762675.1 Pachysandra terminalis
GTCATCTCCCCATCAAAATTCATTATCCCAATCTCATTCTTCTTTCTTCTAAAATTAGCCATTTTATGAAAATATCTAGTGTTGCCGTTCCCATCTTTTAACCATTGAATCCTTGCTTTTTGTTTCCAGCACACTTACTCTTTTTTCAGCAACTCCTCAAATTCAAATTTCAGACTTCTCCTTGTCTCCCTTTCCAAGTTGCTAAGTGCTCTTTTTTCTTCTTCTTTATCAAGCACTCGAATACTCTCCAAAATATGATTTTTCCTCTCCGGGAGCCAACCAAAGACCTCCTTGTTCCAAACCTTAAGATTATCCTTAATCCCTTTAAGGTTCTTCATAAACTTGAATCCTTCCCACTCAGAGATGTTCAACTTACCATCCCACCATTCTTTGATAGTAGACTTGAATTTGGGGTAAAGGAGCCACATGTTCTCGAACCTAAAAGGTGGGGGACGACTACACAACACCTGGTCCGTATGAATCAAAATGGGAAAGTGGTCCGAAGAGGGTCTAAGGAGGACTTTTTGAATTGTTTTTGGGAAATGCTCCTCCCAATCTGACGATACAAGCAGCCTATCCAATCTACACCACACCGGATCATCTTGTAAATTTGACGAAGTAAATCTCCCACCTTTGAGTGGATAGTCAATAACCTCTACCTCATTAATAAAATCCACAAACCCTCTCATACTTTTAGTGACTCTGTTATTGCCCGATTTTTCATTAGAGAATCTAATCACGTTAAAATCTCCAATAACACACCAAGGATCCACCCACCTTACTCGAATACTTTTGAGCTCTTCCCAAAAATCACCTCTCCTTGGGTTTATTAGGACCATACACTCTTGTCAGCTCCCACTCAAAACCATCCTCTAGACACCGAAATTTAACAGATAAAGAAAATTTACCAATCCACACTTCCTTGAGAACTACACAATCAACATCCCAAATACCCCCAGATCTCCCCACAAAAGGTAGAAACTCCCACTCATTATTTTTGGAACCCCCTAATTGTCTAATCAAATTCTTAGAAATAGTCTCCCTCTTAGTTTCTTGTAGCACTACTATGTCCGCCTTAAATCTCCTCAGAATATCTTTAACGCTTCTTCTCTTCTCCGTCCCTCCCAAACCTCTTACATTCCAACTGGTGTTCTTCATAGAGAAACCCTATCCATCACTCCTCCCTCCAATACTCTACCCTTTCTTCTTTTATATTGCACACTCCACTGGGACTTTTTGCAACTGCTAGACTCACCCCTGCCTAGCGGACTCTGACTAACGGACTCTTTGTTTTCCTGATGGATGCCTCCAACTCTCTCTCTAAACTCTTTCACAGCAACATCCACAGGGATATGAATCCCATTGCTCCCCCTCACCCTAATCTGAGAGTCTTTAACCAATTCTAAAATTCCTTCCCATTCATTTTTCTGACTGGCTCCCTCCACAACACCCTCAGACACAACCCCCACTTGTTCTGAAGTCACAACTTGGGTATCCTCCACACAAGAGTCCCCAAGTTTAAGATCAATAAGTGGCTCTGGAGTTACTTGAGGAGAAAGGGACCTGTTCAACCCATTCTGCAAAAAGATAGAATCATGAAAACTGGAAGGACTGCTATTCATATAGCAAAAAGAACTACACGGCGTACCTGATCGTTCTGGTCCATGCTTACCTTCATTAGATATAAGAGGTAGAGACGATGAATATTGTTCAGGGATGGGATAGCGTTAGAAAAGCCAGAGCTGGGGGGATTCTGACAAAGAAGGACACGAACAAGAGATTTCTCAGCATCACCACTGGTAGCCATGTCATCGGAATTGGTTAGAGCATCTGCTTCCCAGGCTTGACCAACTTGTGAGCGAACATAGGGGAAAGAACCAGTCAACACGTCTGCGTCAATAGCAACAACATTAGCTTCATCCCTCTGTTTGCCTTCGTTGCCGTTAAAAAAATCTTCAGAGCATACGAAATTGGTGAGACGCTGACTAGAATCCACATCTTCTCTCTGCTCAACAAGTTCCAAAACTTGGAGGCTATCTAATGCTTCCTCATAATCTATGGACACAGTAACCTCTGGCGACCTCTGAACCAGACGAACCTCCTTGGAATCAACACTGTAATCCTCGCCGGAAGGAGACAAACACACTAAACTTGGGAAAGACCCACCGTCAGGGGTACTCCTCGCCCCAGAACAGCAAGACGTGAAAGAAAGGGGTAGAAGAGGAGAGAACAATGGAACACCGCTGGCGGAACCATGAGATGGAGAGCCAACCTCAAGCCTCGCACCAATCTGTTTCTTAACTTCATCCTCTACCAACGCACGGAGCTCCTCCTCAAAACCACCTTCCTCCACGCTGCCAAACGCCCTACCTCGGCCTAACCTTCTTCCCTGCCCACTCCGAGATCTTCTCGCCTTGCTTCTTCTCCTATCGTGACCACCTTGATCAAGGTTCGTGCGTTCTGGACCAGAGTTAACGCCAATACAAGCCATCTCCATGGGCCGAGACCAAACACCCTCAAAACCCCTTCTAAACTCTGGCCCAACGCCTACAGCCGAACTCTCCCCAGGCCCAAACGGTTTAGCAGTTGCTGGGCCAAGACTAGGCCCAAAAACAGGGCCTAGAACCTTCCGTCCATCAGTGCTGAGTTGGTTTGAAATATTCAAACTTGACAGTGACCCAAAAGGGCGGGGTCCACTGTCAGGCAGCTTGTCCCCCTCTACCTCTTCTTCCACCACTCCTACTACGCCACGTGGCACAGAGCGGCAGATCTTGTCTCCAACGAAAACTTCATCTTCTCCAATCAATCTCGCCGGACTGAAATCGAAACCACCGCTTACCGGCAAGGAAGTAGGAAAGTAGATGAACACTGCAAAACTGCAAGACCCATCCCAGAGGACGACTTGTCTGGGAATTTTCCGATAAGAAACCTCCCGCACTTGGATCTCCGCTCTACACATACCATCGTTCATCAAAACAATCTCACCGATGTCAATCAAACCCCCACTTAATTCTCCTAGAAGTCTCAGAGTATCCAGTGCCAATAACTGAGCAGGGATGCCCTCGACCACCATCCAAATCCCCTCGCGTGCCACCGGACCTACCGTAACGCCTTCTCCGAGATTCCACCTACTAAACTTAACATGCATCAGATTATTGATCCGAGTACAATCCCTCTGAGCAATACGCCTAGCGTCATCCACAGATTTGGTAAATAATGCCGCAATATTTCGGTTAAAAGCCACAAAATCCTCAAATTCAGCGTCGTCACATTCCGAAGATATCACTTTCTTCACCAAGTTCCAGTCATTACAAGGTGAGGAAACGGAACAACAGATCGCAAACGCCCATTTAGGGGAAGAAGGACAAACCGCGATAACCGGACTCCACCCGTGATTCGAGACTCTGCCTGAAACCTCATTACCTTCGATCAGATTCTTGATATGAATATTATCTTGGATTAGAAACTATAGAAACACTAAATCTCTACCCTTAGATTAGTTTATTTGAATCTCAGCCCTTAGATTAGTTTTCCGACTTTCATTGGTTTCTTTCTAAATTGATTTTTTACTAATTCTTGTTTTAGAATCCTAGCTTAGTTTAAATAATTATTATAGTTTGTAGAGAACTGTTACTAATTCTTTAACTTTTGACTTAGTTTCCTAGTCTTAGCTAGTTACTATTTACTTCCTTTATTTGAATCCTTTCTAATTAGAGAGTGTTTCTAGTTCCTATTTAAATCTCAGCCATTAATTGGAGATTGAAAGCTCCTACAAGATCCTAGCCACATGTCATATCTTTTGAAGTTATGATTGTGTGTGTACCTAGTTTTCTATTGTACAACCCACCAATCACAATTGGTCAAAAGTCAAACATGACAGTTGTTACTAAAATTTTAAATTAGCCCCTAATTTTCTATTGTTTACTCATACCCTATAAATTTTGTTTGGGTTATTACACGTGGCTAGGTGGTGGCCCACCTTACTTTAGCCCTCTTCCCTTGGATCTCTGATACTTTCATGTTTCAAAATAGTATGCCCGCATCCACTTCTAGTCCCCTTTAGTTATTGGATTGATTTTAACCTGATTTTCCTACAATATTTATGTTGTTCATTTTATTGTTCTTCAAATCTACTTGCCCTCTTCTTTTATTAATGTCTCTCTTATGGTGACAAGTGTTTTTTATATTTTATTTTATACTAATCAAGCTCTACTTGGCTAGAATAAGAAACTGCCAGGCAAATTGTCAGTTAGATCTTAGGTCAAAAGCTACATATTCTCAGCAACATAATTACCCTAAAATTTTGAGTAATCATAAAATGTTGAGTACGGGAACCAATAAGTTAGAGTGGATCACGTGCCAAAAGTATTAAAGGGTAAATTGCAATTAGACCTCCTCACTTATCTGACAAATGCAGACATACCCCCTATGTTTTCTGAAATGGCAATAACACCCCTTGAGTTTTGAACTTACTCAGAAAGACACCTCCTTTGTTGAGTAATCGTTACAACCCATGCTGATGTCAGCCACAATAACTGACTATTAGACGATTTTGCTCCTTGAAACACAAAATGACCCTTTCAAAATTTTAAATTCTGATTATACTCTTTATCCATTTTGACTTTTTTTTTCTAGCGTTTACAGCCATTTCTTATATGGTCTAAAGTTGCAGAACCCAAAGAATTCAGTAACAAAAAACGTAAATGGATGTTCCAAGAAACAAGATCTTAGTCGAGAGGAATGAAGATTCTGGATCGCTCTCCTCTGATAGCAATGTTCAGAAAAACTCACCTACTGATTCAAACGATTCATCCCAAGTCATGCAATTATCTTCTAGGGTTTTCGACCCTCATGAACAGAACCTTATGACCCATTCATAAATTGTTTGTCCCCAAGGCCTAAGTTCCTCAGTTACAATCTAACAGATGGCTCAAGATTTTCTCCAACGAAATAGTGACCTAACGTCACATCCCAAAACCTTAGAGGATCTTAAAGGAGTCCCTATGAAGTTTGAAATATGACTCACCCCATTTCACATTGGAGTGGTAGTCAATACATTGCCAAACCATGAAATCAAATTCAAGATATTATAAAATACTGGAAAATATGTTAAATATTAAATTATTTCATCCATTCAAACAAAATACACAACGGAAATAAAATAAAATTCTCTAGTTTCATGCTTCAAACAAACTCCTATAAAAAAATAAGGCTTAACAAGAGCCAACATCAAACTATGGCATGCAAGCCAATAAATCCTAATATAATAACTAAGATAATCTCTAATTAGTTTCTTCAATAAAATTAGTAACTTCTTCAAAACTTTGTTCTCTCGCTTGGTCACCATAATCCATTCCATCATCCTCAACAAGTCCTGAAATGTGATTGGTTGAAAGCGTAAGCTACACTTAGCCCAGTAAAAAAACAACTCCAACAGTATTTAAGATTGAAGTATGGACAATGCCACTCTTCAATGGTAATCTATAATCAAAATAAACAATAAATAATATGATATGTGCTGAATATGCATGAGTTCAATTATTAATGAATGCAATGAATGCTGTACCCCTAACATGTATAATCACCAAGTGTGATCTAAGACAAACAATATGATATGCAACATGCATACTGTATAGTATTCGAATAAGGTTAGTTCCCACCGGATCCAATCTCAACTATCCAAGATGTCCTACAAATGTGAATTCCATCCCCCCCTAGACAAGGCTATGATAGTGGATTATTCTATGTGTGCAACATTGTTTCTAGGGGCTTTGACCTAGAGGGCACAATTCCCCCACTTATTTTTTATCAATGGAATATATCCAAGGCATCACAAATGTGAAATCTCCTCAGAGAATCATACTTATTAGAATAACCAACAGATTTTCACTCCTTTCATTTGTCCATGACAAGCATTTTCCTAATGAGGCAAGAATCAACATTGGTATATTGGGATAGCTAGTCCCTCAACACATATAAACATGAATTCCTCACCTATTATGATTTCCAGATCATAATACTCATTATAGTCATGAATTCTAGATATATGGAATCAAAGTCAATGTTAAGGCATTTAGACCCAAGTCAAGGTCATGAAGGTAAAAAGTCAATGATATGCAAGTGAGATGTGCACAGTAACTAATCAATCAAAGTATGTGTACATAAGGGATATTTGAACTAATTAACATGATAGCAATGAATTTAGAAGCAATAGGAAATCAAATCAAAATTTCACCTGTCCAACAAACATCAAAATCCTACCTAAACATGTAATAAATACAAATAGATCATCAAATTTTAACATCATAGATAATCCCAATTAGTCAATTTAGATATGCATGTAAAATTTCAAGCAATTCGGACCACTTTTCAATTTTTTGGCATGCCGAGGGTCTCCCCTTGGGTCTGTCGAGCTCTGCCTCTGGGTGGTTCGGTAGACCTTTCGGCAAACCGAATCCCCTTGGCAACCTCAATCAAATTTCCAACTTCTCTCGGTTTGGCTCGGTATGCTTTTCGCCATACCGAGGGTCTCATTCGGTAGCTTGTCCAGGGACCTAAAATTTGGTCTGTGGCCCTCGGCACACTCGTCAGTATGCCGAAAATCCTTTGGCTACTCTTCGAGGGACTGATTTTTCTAAGAATTTGGCTCAATATGCCTTTTAGCATGCCGAGTAGGCTGCCAAACTCCTGTGTGAGTCTCGGCACACTGTTCGGTATGCCGAGCAGTCCGCCGAACGTCCTGTGTAAATCTCGGCACACTGTTCGGTATGTCGAGCATTCTGCCAAACTTCGCGATTTTCACAAAACTTCCTATTTTTGTCCTTTTTCAACCTTCTAACACAAAACTTGATTAAACAACATAACATCATTCATAATTCCGCGCAAAACCCATTCATTATACTACTTAAAACGTCACTTGATTCATCCTCTTTATATCATAGTAGTCAACTCATAAAATTAGGTAGACACCATTAATATAAACTAATTAATATTACTTCATACTCAAGAATATAACATGTACTCCTAGTTAAATAAAAAATAATGGTTTACGGGAATACTTACCTTGTTTGCTGATTTGGTTTTTGAGAATCACACCTTCCTCTTCTTCTTCTTCTCCCAGCAATGGATCCATCTCCTAAGGCCTTGTATTTATATAGGCTCTCAGGAACTTGCTAATCTAGAATTTAGAAACTCTAATTCTCTACCCTTAGATCAGCTTATTTGAATCTCACCCTTGGATCTATATTCTAGCCTTAGTTGGTTTCTTTCTAATTTGATTTCTTTCTAATAAGGTGGTGTTTCTAATTCTTAATTTTGAATCCTAGTCTTAGTTAAATAGTTACTATTCTAGTTTGAATTCTTTCTTGTAGAGAGTTGTTTCTAATTTCTTTGTTTAGATCTCAACCATTAATTTTTCATTGAAAGTTCTTACAAGATCCTAGCCACATGTCACAACTTAAGAAGTTATGCTTGTGTGTGATGCACCTAGTTTCCTATAGTGCAACCTACCAATCACAATCTGTCAAAGTCAAACATGACGGCTATTTATTAAAATTGTAAATTAACCCCTAATCTTCTATTATTTACATATTAACCCTATTACATCTAAGGGTTATTACATCTAAGAAAGGGGGAAGATAAATCAAGCCTCAATAGAGGCATTGGCGTTTGAGTAAGATATTAAAATCTATGTTTCCATTTGGAATTCTTCTCTTTTTCACTTTTTTATAATCCAATATGAACTCTCTCACACCTCCACTGCTTTACGAGATCTCAAAGAAGGTTACCAGAAGGTTTGGGATCATCTATTAGGAGTGGCTGTGGATCTGGACGGTACTTCCTAAGCATAGAGACGTGGAGTACATCATGTACTAGGTCTAAACTAGACGGTAGTTCTATAAGCAACTTCTCCAATCCTTTCCGTAATCTCGAAGGGTCCAATAAATCGAGGTGCTAACTTACCCTTCTTACCAAACCTGAATACTCCTTTGATTGGTGAAACCTTAAGGAATATCCAATCTCCTACCATAAATTCCAGCTTCTTCCTTACGTCATCGTACTTCTTTTGTCGGTGTTAAGCAGTAGCAAATTGATCTCTTATGAGTCTGATCTTCTCCGTTGTTTCAATAACTAATTCCGGTCCTAGGGGAATGTGTACATTCTCCTCGTTCCAACACAATGGTAATTTGCAAGGTCTCCTGTACAATGCTTCAAACGGTGCCATTCTGATGCTTGCTTGGTAGCTGTTGTTGTAAGAGAACTTCACGAGTCCCAAGTGGTCTTCCCAACTTCCTTTGAAGTCCAGAATGCATGCTCTTAGCAGGTCTTCAAGTACTTGATTTACTCTCTCCGTTTGGCCATCAGTTTGAGGGTGGAATGCTGTGCTGAAGTTGAGTTGAGTCCCCAAAGATTAATGCAAACTTCCCCAAAATCTTGAGGTGAATTGAGAATCTTGATCTGAAACGATTGTGATGGGTACTCCGTGTAGTTGGATGATCTCCTTCACGTACAACCTTGTCAATTCGTCCGTGTTCATTGAAGTCTTCGTCCGTATGAAGTGAGCTGATTTGGTTAATCTGTCTACGATTACCCAAACCATATCATGATTGTTATGGGTCTTGGGTAGTCCCGTAATGGAGTCCATTGAGATGTGTTCCCACTTCCATTCTCCAATTGGTAGAGGTTGGAGTGTTCCGGCTGGCTTTTGGTGTTCAACTTTCACTTGTTGACAAACCACACACTTTGTTACGAACTCTTCAATGTCAACCTTCATTCTTCTCCACCTGTAGTTGCGTCGCAAATCATAGTACATCTTTGTTCTTCCGGGATGGATAGAATATCAAGAACGGTGAGCTTCCTCCAGAATCTCCCTCTTCAGTTCTTTGTCGTGTGGTACAAAAAGTCTCCCCTTCAATCTGATGCTTTCGTCTTCCTCCTTGGTTCATTTTGGTTTTTCAACATCTTTGGCCAAGTCTTGCATCCACGCTTCCTTTGCTTGTAGCTCAACAATTTTGGTCTTTAGTGATGGTTTAACAAGGATGTTGCATAACCTCACTCCTTGTTCTTCTACACATACTTCGATGTTGAATTCTGCAAGCTTTTCGTACATCCGCCATTCTTGAACCATCATGAGTGCTACGATGCTTCGAGGCTTCCAACTTAGTGTATCTGCTACTATGTTAGCTTTGCCCGGATCATATTGCAATGAGAAGTTGTAGTTGTTGACCAACTCCATCCATCTCCTTTGTTCCATGTTCAGGTCCTATTGTGAGAATAGGTACTTCAAGCTTTTGTGATTTGAAAACACTTCAAAGGTTTCACCAAAAAGATGATGCCGCCAGATTTTCAAAGCAAAGACAATAGCCGCCAACTCTAGATCGTGAGTAGGATAGTTCCTCTCATGGATTTTGAGTTGTCTTGAAGCGTAAGCCACTACCTTCCCTTCTTGCATTAGAACACAGCCTAGTCCCGATAGTGATGTGTCGGCATAGATCACGAACTTCACGCCACTTACAAGAATCGTTAACACCGGTGTTGTTGTTAGCTTTTCCTTAAGTGTTGAAAAGGATTCTTGGCATGCTTCGTCCCAAACGAACTTCACGTCCTTCCTCGTGAGCTTGGTCAATGGTACTGCGATGCGAGAGAATCCTTCAATGAATCGACAGTAGTAACCCGCCAATCCAAGAAAGCTACAAACTTCCGATACATTCTTAGGTTGTTCCCAATTTAGTACCACTTCAACCTTGCTTGAATAAACCGTAATTCCATCCTTAGACACAACGTGCCCTAGGAATTTCACTTTTTCATTCCAAAAATCACATTTAGAGAATTTTGCATACAATTTATGATTTACCAAAGCTGCAAGGTAAGTTGGAGATGTTCTTCATGCTCTTCTCTGGTTTTGGAGTAAACCAGAATGTCGTCGACGAATACTACAACAAACTTGTCCAGGTAGGGTCTGAAGATCCTTTGCATCATGTCAATGAATGCTGATGGTGCATTGGTTAACCCAAAAGGCATGACTATGAATTCAAAGTGTCCGTACCTCGTCCGGAATGCTGTCAATGTCTCCTTTGATTCTTAGTTGATGGTAACCAGATCTGAGATCGATCTTCAAGAAGTATCTTGCCTCCTTCAATTTGTCAAACAAGTCTTCTATTCTCGGCAATGGGTACTTGTTCTTCACTTTCATGTGGTTAAACTTTCGGTGGTCAATGCATAGCCTTAGAGATCGGTTTTTCTTCTTCACGAACAGAACTGGTGCTCCCTATGGTGATGAATTTGGTCGTATGAATTGCAAGGCAAGCAACTCATCTAATTGTGTTCTCAGCTCCGCCAATTCGGTAAGTGCCATATGGTAAGTTGGTAGTGCAATAGGATTTGCACAACCTGTTAAGTCAATGCTAAATTCTACTTTTCTCTTGGGAGGCAATCTTGGTATGTCTTGGAATAGACTTCCAAATTGGCATACTATCGGAATTTGTTCTCATCCTTCCCTCTCTTCTCTAGACCATAAATCCAAACATGCTAAAAGATTTAGCACTTCGGATTTAGATCCTCTAACCCTTACAATTTTACCCTCAAGGGAGACAAAAGACACGATTCGGTTATGACAGTCTATTTGCACATGGTATTCGACTAGCCAATCCATACCCAAAATTACATCAAATTCCTTCATGTTAAGCATAATTAGGTCGATTGATAATGTTGACTCACCTACCATAACTAAGCAAGACTCACATACCTTCCCTAAGTATGCTGAACCTCCGATGAGATTTGGTACTACAAAACTCCTTTCTAGTTCTTTCATAGGTAAACCCATGGTTCAAAATATCGTATTAGTCGGCCCGAAAACGGATACGTATCGAGTATCGACACGGATACGCATGGATACGGTGTAAAAATTATGGATACGGTGGATACGCAAGGAAAGCGGTAGATACATAAAACAATACCTATTTTTATGCAAAGATAAGGTCAAAATATGATAAATTAACATGTTTTTGATATGATAC
>JAUPMG010151325.1:0-11015 GCA_031762675.1 Pachysandra terminalis
TGTTTTGTGTGATTCATGCTTGGTTTCATATGTTTTCGAAGTGATTTGAATGTGTTGAGTTGAGTTTTAAAAACCCAGGAAATTCCAAGAACACGGCATTGTTGGCAGGCATCAGTCCATCGACCGGTCCACCGACAGAATGAGAATTTTAGGCCATTTTAGCTATTCGGTAGGCATCAGTCCACTGTTGACCCCACCGAACAGTTGTGAAATGCATAGAGGAGTTTGGCAGGGTTCAGTCCACCGACCACCCTACCGACAGAGACTAGTTTTTAGGCTTAATTTGCTATTTGGCAGGGTTCGGTCCACCGATGAACCTATATATTACACAGTTAGGTGAATTCTTGTGGATCCCTTGGATGGATGGTGAAGGGCTTCGACCATTGGTTGTGTTCGAGTTCCGAAAGCTAGTTTTGACTTGAAGGCATCTAGCTTACCTGCGGGAAGTCTAACTTAGCGTTTCGAAGTCGTTGTTGTAACCATCATCCCACCCTAGGTCTGATATGTATTTGGTATGGAAATGAGTTGATTTAATGATTATATAATTGTTTATGTGTGATAACCGATGGGACGCTTATGATGGTTAGCAATTGGATTATCCGCGTGTATGGGCGCGTGGATAGTTTCCGTTGTCTATCTTCATTTGGAGTCCTAGTTTAACGTAAAACATACTTGACTAAGGTGGAATGATAAGTGAACCAGGCGGTGGAAATCTATGGAGAAACTGAGAAAAGCCTCAGGAGGGTTGACTATACACCCATGAGGTGAAAAGGCCCACTTAAACTAGGGTAGGTCTTATACAGGTTCGCTATCCCTCGAGTATGGTACACTCGTAAATTAGTATATGACGGACTTCATACCATGGGTTAGCGCCCGGAATGAAGATGGGGCTTCCGGCAGTCCTTATGACGATGTCCTAAATTGGTTTTGGTTGAGAAGCTTCGTGTACACTTATCAGGATATGTTAGTTTGGTTCATTCACCTAGCATTTTCATCACGATTAATCGTTCTCATTGCATTCACTATAGGTCATGTGATTGAGTCATTCATTTCATATTAAAACACTCTTTTCGTATTATGATTATTGTTGTACTAACCCTTTGGTCTGATTTCCATAAGAGGACGGGTAACTATCATTATACTTACTGGGCATTCATTGTCTCACGCAACTTCTCGTGTTGCAGGATGGGATGAGTGTTAGAGGATGCTGTTAATTTGTGGCTGCTTTACTTTTTTAGCTGTCTTGTGATAGTGTGGTGGGACCTCCTATGTATTGGAGAGTTCTGGATATTTCTGGCTATAATTATGTTTTTATGCTATGACGAATTGCGTAGGTTGTGACTCAGAAAAATAAGAGAAGACCAAGCTGCCAGCCCACCAACCAAGACCCACCAACCCAAACTCGGTTAAGCCCAATTCGTTTTCAAAGGTTTGATTCGTTTTGGGAAAGGATGAATTATTGTTGGCATTTGGGCAAAAGCAAGAATTAGTTAAAAAAATTGGGAAACAAAGCAATAACCAAATTGGCTTTGGAAATAAAGAACCGAATTAGAGTTTGGGGCGATTTGGGAAGTTTAGAAAAAAAAAAAAAGATAAGGACCAAGTTGATATTCTCTTCAAATTGGTTGGAAGCAGAAAAGCAAGAACCAAATTTGGAAATAAGGAGAAACTGAAATGGCAATTGGAAGAAAGAAGAGAGGCCAAATTGTATGAAAAAGAAGACCGAATTAGTATCTCCAAGGTGGAATTGGAAAGAGAATGAAGAATTAGCTCAAAGAGGCCAAGAACGATTGGGGAAACAAGAGGAGCAGCCCGAATTGGCTAGGACCCGATTTGAATTGGAAAGAAAGGACGTGTCTTCAATGGAATAAAGAAACTTTTCTTCAATTAGAATTGGAAGAAAAGACAAAGAAGACTGATTTGGGCAAGGGCTGAAAATCAAATTAGAAAGAATGGCAAGAGAAGAAATTGGAAAGGAAAAAAATGGGAAACCGAATTGAAAAAGAGGGAAGCTTCTTTGGTTTTAAAGGAGAGCATTTTGGAGGAGATCGTGAGTTTTGGTTTTGGAGCAGTTTTGGAGGAGAACGAATTGGAGTTTGAACGTGAATTGGAGATTGTAGAAGAAGAATGGAAGTGACGTCTTCAAGCGTGAAGATCATCATCGGCAATTCGTCTCCTTCGACATTTATGAGCGGCTAAACTCTATTTTAGAGTTTCAATGAAACCCTAGTCAAGTAACTTTGAGGTTTTATCAATTTAATTTAGAGTTTTTGACGCCATTGTCAGTGATTGTTTGTACGGTTGCTTATATTAAGAAATTTGACTTCCAAATTAGTTCCTAGCTTAGTTTTATTTTTATTTGGTTTTGTTTTATTTTATTCATTTTCTTTTGTCTTAATTTTTATTTTTTAATTGCAGGTTTTCTTTTCTTGGCATTAGCGGCTCAATTTGGTCTTAACAAACAATTGAAGCACGCTACAAGAGGTAAGTACTCATACTTTGTGATTGTTGTGATTGGGTTTAAGTTGGTTTGAGCACTGTGTGAGTTGGTTTGTGGATGCACGGGTGTCGTTCACTGCACCCCACACTAAGATTCCTTTACTTTACACACACTCCAACACTTTCCACAATAGACCCACTTACTATAGCAATGGCTCGAGAAGAGGAAGTACCAAAAACCTCTGGGGATCACTATACCCCAACCACTTTCACTTCACCATCATGCATTAGACTTCCTAATGTCACTGCCAACCATTTTGAAATCAAAGCAAGCACTATCCAAATGCTCCCTTATTTTTATGGTTTGGCCCAAGAGGACCCATACAAGCACCTGAATGCGTTTTTAGAGATTGGTACCACTTTCAAGTTGCCCAACTTCAAGGATGATGCCGTACGCTTACGTCTATTCCTATTCTCCCTTAAGGATAAGGCCAAGTATTGGATTTGTTCATTGGAACCAGACACAATCACAACATGGCTACATATGCAATAAGAGTTCCTAAAAAAATACTTCTTATACGAAAGACCAATCAATGTAGGTGGGCTATATTACTAGCTTCGTCCAATTAGGGGGAGAGCTTTTTCATGAGAGTTGGGAAAGGTTGAAGGACCTTCTTAGGAAGTGTCCACATCATGGTGTTCCTAAGTGGCAACTAGTCCAATGTTTTTATGATGGTCTAACTGAGCCAAATAGGCAGATGGTGGATGCATCATGTGGGAGAACTTTCTTGAAAAAGAATGAGGACCAAGCTTGGGAACTCTTTGAGAACCTAAGTGATAATTCACTGCAACATGTCACATCTTGTAGGCATGAAACACCCCCAATGCTCCTAAAAGAGGTGGCATTTATGAGGTTAACCATACCTGCCATTTGGAGGCGAAGGTAGACACATTGACAAAGTCCATTCATTCTCTCATGCATATAGGTCAAGCATCACCATCTCCCGCACCTACAAGTGCACCTCATGAGGCATGTGCCATATGTTAGAGTGTTGCTCATTCCATTGGTGATTTCCCCGCTGCCCCTTTGTGTCCCGTCCTTGTCAAACAGCAACTTAATACACCCTGTACACAAAATCGTATGTTTAGTTAGTGTGCACTGTTTCATTTCACTATTTCACTACACAGCATAGGCCTAGACCCTAGTTGGTCAACGAGGATAACCCTTTATTCCGAGACCTCAAGGTTGGGTTTTGTGACGGGACATGAGTGTGGTGTCAATATCAGATCTAGGGAGGGACCGGCTAGATTGAGTTGAGGGAGTAGCTAACCCAATAGACTTATTCTTAGCCCGAGGGCTCTGGCCACAGACAAGAAAATATAAGAAAGGACCTCCGTAGTTAGGTCAGCTAGTCATGTTTTCCTGAGGGATCCGCAGGTGGCTGCGAGTCTCGGTCTATGGACTATTGATAAAAAATAAGTGGGGGGATTGTGCCTCCTAGGTTGAAAACCCTTAGAACTACCGATATCCGTAGAATAGCCCTATTCCATGGACCGTATACACGGGGGATGCATTTAGGTTGCTGGGACATCCTGGGGCGAATTCAGGTTGATGGGACAGCCCGAAATAGAGGTTGGATCAGGAGGAAACATATTATATTGACGCTCTACCAGAGATGCATTTGCACAACATATAAACTTGTTTGCTAGCTCACCTTGGTGAGGTTCTATAACTTAGGGTGCATATCATGCATAATAAAATAACTTACCTCATTCATTGACTTGTTTGACTTCTCTTATGATTTAGAATTGGAAGAATGTAAATGTATAGAATTTTAGGACAGACTTAAATATTCCTGAAATTATAGTACTTACAAGCTTATAGCTTATGCTTTTTAGCAATATATTTTTCAGGGTTCATAGTAGAGGACGTTGTTGAGGAAGAACCTGTGAAGGAAGGAGGAGACTTTGAAGAGGAAGACGAGTTCTACTCTTATGAGTGACTCACTGTAATGCTTGTTCAAACTCTGATAGTATTTATTTTTGGTCTGTTTTGTAGATACCAGTGTTGGTATCTAATTGTAAATTTGATTTGAAACCTAGAACTGTTTTCTTTTAATTTTCGCTGCACCTTATGTAATTAACTATTACATTTTCTTTATGAATTTTTGAATGATGGTTTAAATTGTTAGTACTATAAACTGTTATTCAACTGCCACTCTCCTTACGAGGAAGTGAAGGTCGCAATCCAGATTCCTCTGAACCCTAAGTGGTCTCATGAGTTTGGGTTGTGACAGTATATATATATATATATAAGCAAATAATATTTTGTGATTTTTAGTACATTTTTGTTGATTAAAATACCCATATTATATTCTATTAATTCTATCTTTTATTCTTTTAGAGTCCTATTAAAACCCAATCTCTCACAAACAAAAAATTTCCATACGTATCTATTTTTTTAATCTTGTTTAGATTCCTATTTAAACCAAATCTCTCCAAACAAAAATTTCCATACGTATTAAATAGTAATTAAAAATTTTAAATTAATAAAAAGATAAGTATTTACTATAACTAATTAATTAGAAATTTAAAAATCTTTTTCTTATTGAAATTAAATAAATATGTAAAGATAAGTTCAATTAAATAATGATATTAAGTTTAAATGAGTTTATCTTATATTAATTCTTTCTTTCGTCCTATTAAAACCCAATCTCTCACAAACAAAAAATTCCCATATGTATCTTCTTTTTAATCCTTTTTAGAGTCCTATTAAAACCAGATCTCTCCAAACAAAAAATTTCTATACTTATTAAGTAGCAATTAGAATGTTTAAAATACTAAAAAGATAAGTTTTTATTATAACTAATTAATTAGAATTTTTTAAAAAAATTCTTATTGTAATTAAGTAAATATGTAAAGATAAGTTCAATTAAATAATGAGATTAAATTTAAATGAGTTCATCTTCTATTAATTCTTTCTTTTATGCTTTTTAATCTTCTTTTTTTTTTTTATCCTTTTTAGAGTCCTATTTAAACTAAATCTCTCACAAACAAAAACATTACATAGGTATTAAGTAGTAATTAGAATGTTTAAAATAATAAAAAGATAAGTTTTTATTACAACTAATTAATTAGACTTTTAAAAATCTTTTCTTATTGTAAATAAATAAATATTTAAAGATAAGTTCAATTAAATAATGAGATTAAGTTTAAATGAGTTTATCTTCTATTATTTTTTACTTTTATTCTTTGTAGAGTCCTTTTAAAACCCAATCTCTCACAAAAAAACAAAATCCATATGTATTAAGTAGTAATTAGAATGTTTAAAATAATAAAAGGATAAGTTTTTATTATAACTAATTAACTGGACTTTTAAAAATACTTTTCTTATTGTAGTTAAATAAATATGTAAAGATTAGTTCAATTAAGTAACGAGATTAACTTTAGATGAGTTTAATTTTTAACTTTATCTAAATATTATTTATAAGTTTAAAAAGCATATTTTATAATTAAAAAAACCTTAAAAAATTCGTTCTTTTGTAGTAACAAGTATGAATACCTACATATTATAAATAATTATTTATTAAAATTATTAATTTTTTGGTCCATTTTTATAACCAAATTACCCTTTCTAATTCTATTAGAACTCTTTCTTCTTTATAAACTCTAAAATAGAAATAGTCCTAATTTAATAAATAATTTTTTTATATAATTTAATAAATAAATAAAAAGATAATCTCTAAAATTCATCACTTATTCACACTTATAATAAACCTATTATATAAGCTTATTTATAAAATATAAGTATATAAAAATAATATAAAACACCTAAAATACCATTTATAACAACAATTAATCCAGTCTTATTAAAATTACCTAAATAATAATTGTATAACTCACAATAGTTTAAAAGTACTTTAATCTTTAGGAAATCAATCTTCAAAATATCATCTATATTAATGTAATAATTATTTTAATTTCTTGAAAGTACTAAAATTTTCCTTTAAACTGGTGTTTTTTTTTTGATTGCCAGAAGGTTTGATTGAAAGGATTAACTAACTCACACACCCACACGGTGAAGACGGGAATTGATCCCAAGACCTAGGGACAACCCCACCGGCCCCTTACCACTGAACCAAGTGGCACCTTCCTTTAAAGAGGTTGAAACACACTAAAATAAGTATTATAATTATAATTATTTTCATTAATCTATACTCATATTAAAAACAAAAGCTATATATATATATATATATATATATATATATATATAAAGTTTTTGTAGTTGAAAAATGATTGATTTTTTCGATCTATTACTAAAACAACTTTATGCTAACATATTAAATTTTACTAGATAAAATTACATGATAAACATTATCCTACTTTACTCATACATAACTAACTAATAAATAAGTTAGGAAAAGTTTAGGATACTTTTTACTTTTAATAAATAAAATTAACATTATCGTAATAGGATTCCACTTCTTCTAAAATCACTGACTAATATATAAGTTTTAAGATACTTTTCAACTTTAGTAATTGAATTTAAATCTAAGATTAGATTAGTAGGGTTCCATTTTTTTTTTAATGATATTTCCCTGCTGGTGGTCATTCAACCACTCTCCAATAAGGGAGACACGGAATCGAACCTCAGACCCTCACCACCCCATTCCTCTTTTGAGGGATATTTTACCAACATCCCAACGACAGGAAGATTGATTCACTACTAAGTTGTTAGAGAAAATTACAGACAAGCCTTATTTCCTTTTCACTCCTCTGTAGCACATACGTTGCCTTCTTATTTTATAATTAATTTCTCAATTCAGTCCTCTAACAATGCCAGGTAGTACAGTATGTTTTAATCTTTCAAAATTTTCCTTCGTAAGAAATTAAAAAGCAACATTCTAAAAATAATATCTTTTAACATCGTGATTAAATCACCACAATTTCTTCTGGAATTTTGTCTGGAAGATTTGCTGCACCCGTGTTGAAATGCTTGTACCTTAGATTGCATTTCAGCACAGGGTACAAGCATTTCAACACTAGGTGCAGCAAATCGTCCAGGGTCCTATACCAGACGAAATGCTCTCAAATCTCACGTCTCTCTCTCTCTCTCTCTCTCTCTCTCTCTCTCTCCTCTCCTCTGTGTCCCTCTGTTCTCTATCTCTCCTCTCTTAACTCTCTGCTCCGTTTCTCTCTCTCTCTCTTCAAAGACATGAGGGCTGCCAAAGGGTGCTTCCGCCACCTCAAAACCATGTTCCAAGAGCTTGAAGAATGTAGGACGTTTGAATTGCTCAATGACTGATCGTGCAAATTACCTGATGACCAAGCAAGCAAAGATTGTGGCCATGACTTATACTCATGCTGCTCTAAAGAGAAATGATTCTCTCCAGTTGGGGTCCAAGTATGATAACCTGTTAATGGAAGAAAGTGCCCAAATATTCGATATTGAGACCTTCAATCCGATGTTACTCAAGAGGCAACAAGGTGACTATGCCCAGCTTAAACGCTGCATATTAATTGGTGATCATCACCAGTTGCCTCCCGTTGTGAAAAATATGGCTTTCAAAAAGTACAATCACATGGATCAGACCCTGTTCACAAGGTTTCTATTTTTGGAGCATTTCATCACGCAACCCACCTCTTTAACAAAACCTGGAAAATGCAGCAAAATATAATTTTTACAGTGCAATGTAATGTAGTTCGGGAGCTGATGTTGTTTTGTATCCTACAGAAAGAAGCTAACCATGGATGGAATCCACGAGATTCATGGCTACGGTTGATAGTAGAGAATGAGGAGGATTGTTACAAGGCATTGAGAATCGTTCATCAGTTGTGGCCTGAAGTACCTGGAAAGTTCAAGAACTACATAAGTCATCCCAAGTGCAATGGGTATGTAGTAGCTTAAAAACAAGGTGCATGAAACATATATATGTTTCGTCTCATCCCTCTTGACATGGATTTTATCTACAGATATCAGTCTCTTCGCACAGTAGTGATGGGTGAAAACGAGGGTTCTTTGGAAGTCCACATTCGTAAAAATTAAGGAGATGCACTTACAAGTAGAATTTGGATTTGCTGCTCATTGGAGGTACAAGGAAGGTGATTGTAAATACTCTTCTTTTGTGCTTCAAATGGTTGAATGCGCTCAATGGGTAGTTAGACCTTCCATATGTACAGGAGGAAGCTGTCTTCTTCCGTAAAGCAAATGCTGGATTTTCCTATGCATAGATGTAAATAGGTATGTTAAGAAGATTACCCTAAAATGGTTAACTATTGTTCATGTCTCTTGTTTATGTGAATGAATCCATGATTGTACTGTGTGATATGAATGGAAGAATGTTTGGAAATGTGAACGTAGTGTGTAAATGATTTATCTAGCAATTTATGATGTATTGTGCAAGTAGAAAGTGAAACAAGAGAAAAGTACAAAATTCTAGAGTTTTACGAGGTTGGGTCCGGTCGAGGGTCAACCGAAGGGGGGGCTGAAGGTTTCGTTCTAGTCGACCGAAGGGTCAACCGAGAGTCACAAAAATTAGGCAAAAGTTGTTGGAAAAGGGACTGAGGGGTTCGGCCAATCGAGGCGTGGATCGAGGGGTTCGGTCCAGTCGGGTGTTGACCAAAGCCAATAGCCATGAAAATTTACATGGAGTTTGATTTAACCCTAATGAGATTGTGTGTGGTGGTTATATCCCAGAAAAATGTGTGTAAACAAAGCCGTGTAATTGCCATGATTTGCTGTCTTCTGTGAAGTGATATTGAATGTTATGACTTATAAGAAGCATGTGTTACTGTTTTAACCTGAGAAATGCGTGATTGTGATGAATGTGGTGGTATGGACATGAGATGCATGAATTATGTATGTGACATGTGTGAGGTCCCTTTGTGACCTATGCATAAGATACGCATGGGTGGGTGGGTGATCCTAGAGAGATCATTGTTGGGCTTCAGAATTCCTAAGTTCGAAGTTTCTGATGAGAATATGGGTATATACATAAGTTGGTGGATCCGAGATATGTGATCTCAAGGACTCCAAGTTGCGACCTTCGGACCCAAATCCTTTGGATGTGGAAACCAACCACCATTCAACATGATAAACATTCAAGCGGAAGCCAATTATAAATTTGAACCATCCATTGTAATTCAAATGTTATTACATCAATCCAAACCAAACCAGAAATTAAATTCAAATTTAAGTACTCCTAACCTATTACAGTCTCAAGTAATTAAAATCAGAAAAATAACAACTAAAGAATCTTATTCTCCTTATCCTTCGCTCTGACTATCTCCTTAACCTGTTGGACGAATAGCACATGTAAGTGTGAGCTTGTGAAGTCCAGTAGGAAACCAAAGTCCTATGTCTCACATTATCAATAATATTTCCATTCATACCACATATCTTGTTGTACATTAGTATTATCATAGTCTCTCATTCACATTAAACAACCATAATCATTTGATCTTAAAACAAGTATTAGAAACTCACTCATAACTTCACATAAATATTAGAACAACAATTAAAAGATAGGAACATGTCATAAAAATGTAGAAAACATAATGAATGATGAAATGAATGAATGCTATGTCAAATGGATGATTAAAGCAAGCAATGAAATCCACAAATTATGAATGCTAATGAATGCAAATTCGGTGATCAGCCAGTTCCAAGTAATTATTACTTTGTATTCATCACTCACTCCTATCACATCGCATACCCTCACCTCCCACATGTAAATTGTGATTTTGTAGGATTTTCAACCTATCAGACTCAATTCATGTAGCTATTTACTCTCCGGTTTCTAGGGTTTATTCCTAAGGAGTCCACATTGGAAGCATCCCTTACAATTTAGGGATTTATTCCCAAGGAGTTCGCATTGGAATCATCCTTTAAAATAGAAATGATAATAATAAGATCAGCACACATTCCTCACACACACTCCATCATGCTTATGCATATCTAATGCATAGATGGGTCACCAGGGCTCAATTCCCTAAACCAATTTCATATTTGTCTCTCATACATATCTAATGTAACACACACACACGCACTCAATTCCATTATTAACACATGCTACACATGTCAGAACAACAACATATATTTCCTTATAAGTCATAGTACTCGATCTATTTCACAGAAAATAGTAAACCATGGCATTCACACTAACTTGTTGCACAAGTCGTCACACACACATTTTTATAGGATAAAACCCTACACACAACCTCACTAGGGTCAAACTAAGCTCCCCATAACATTTCACCCATATTGGGCTTTGGTCCCTTTTTTCGGTCCACCCCTAGCTGAGCCTAAACTTCGGTCTCCACTTCGGTCCACCTTAGCCTTTGGCCCCTTTTCCATAAAGTTTACCCTACATTTTGTGAACTTCGGTCCACTCTAGGGTCCACCCCCGACTGAACCTAAACTCGATTTTTTCCCAGAAAACCCCAATTTCACTCCTTTTAACTCTTTATTGGTCTTACACATCTTGTAATACTCTCCCCTCTTTATTCATGAATTCATTTTCTATTTTCTAACCTTTATTCTTCCATGCTTTCATTCTATCAAATCTCATTAATAT
>JAUPMG010151336.1:0-11015 GCA_031762675.1 Pachysandra terminalis
ACTCCCCCACCCAAAGATGCTGCCAAAAACAAGTACGAGATCCATTACCCACCCCAAACCTTAGAAAAAGATAGAAATGGGACGTAAGAGCGGAAACGGCCTTCCAAGGGCTATGACTAAAAATCCTTGTAGAATGGCGAATCTCCCACCCATTATTAGAAACCCCATATTTGCTTACTAAAATCTGGTACATTAATGCATTATTATCCATACTAAACCGCCACAACCATATACCAAGAAGAGCCGAATTACGAAACATAATATTTCCCAGGTTAAGACCGCCTGCCTCCTTATTCTTACATACCATCGCCCAGTTCACCAAATGGTCCTTCTTAGGATCCCCCCCTACTTCCCACAAAAGTCTCTGAAGATTTTCCATAACTTTAATAACCTTCATTGGGGCCAAAACAACAATAAATAGTATGTGGGAATATTAGCCAAAGCAGAGAGAGAGAAGGAGAAAGACATAGGATGAGAGAGAGAGAGAGAGAGAGAGAGAGAGGGAGGGAGGGAGGGAGGGAGGGCGGGCGGCAGGGAGTACTTGGGCTGCTGCTTCTTCCTCTTCTTTCTTCTTCTTGTTTCTCTTTGTCTCTCTCCCTTTTCAAATTCTTCTTTTCTTATTTGCATTTGATTAAGATATTTGTAAAAAATAATCCCATTGGTATTGGGTTGTGTCAACGATATGGACCGGTACCAACCTTGTTTGGTCCTGTATGTCAAACCAGTACATTAAACCAAGTTTAAAACACCCAGTAGTAATTTTTTTTAAAGGATTCTATTGCAAACTTCCCTGAGGAATCCTCCAACCACATTCTCCAATCTATCCGGTCATTTTTTCTTCATTTATAATATTAAGAAAGCCAGTGAGCTGTTCAAGTTTGTTCAGGAAAAGTGTCATTCTGAACACTGGGTTTTGACATGGGTTTATTGATCAGCGAGTGAGCTGACGAAGTTAGTTCACTAACTAATAGGAATTGAATACATAAAACCTTTAATCCCGAGGATTTTCTTATGTCATATGTTGTCATTTTGTCATCTTGATTGTATTTGATTATTGATTATTCTATGCAGGGACCTTTATAATTATATAGTGTTCATGTCAACTTCTATTTTGAGTGTTCTTCCCTTTCTGTTGGTGTCAGTGCGGCTAACAGATGATATTTTTTTGTTGTGGTTTTGAGAGTTAGGACAAAACTCGACTTGACCATTTGTTTCGATTTGAATAATGTTAATCTCTTGTAAGTCTTGTCTTTGGATTGTAGAACATCCTGTTCCGTTTCTATTCGGTTTCAGTTCATTTATTCGCTTGGGGTGTATCTTGCTTTTCCTGTATACTCTTTTTCTCTATCTTTGCATGTATTAGGTTCATGAATTAGACAGCATTTATTTGATTATGGACACTGTAATAGTTTTTTGATACAGCCGCCACCCAATTTTGAAGACAAAAAGATATCTACTGTGTCTGGTATTCAAATACATACTGTCTCTGAATCATCCGCCTGTTGAATTATCATGTATTTGTGAGGTTTATCTGAAATAAGCCTGTTTGAACTTGGTCTCTTACTATAAAGTTAACTTTATATTTTGTTCTTAGTTACTTCGTTCTGCCATTCTGCTTGGAGTGTTATTTACATGAAGATGATCTTTTTAAGATAATCGTTTGTCAGATATGTGCAAATCAGTACTACAAGTTAATGTTTTGAATCGGTTTTGTATCTTAGTTGATTATTTGTGCTTTTAATGCTTACAGATCGAGTGTTTGGTCCTACAACCACAACACGCCATGTCTATGATGTGGCTGCTCAACATGTCATTAGCGGTGCTATGGAAGGCATTAATGGTAAGTAGAACTATTTAGCTTAATGTGTTTTTTTTGAATGCTTTGTTTTCAGCGCAAAAACTGTTCTAGAATCAAGTTGACCTTTCAAAAATTAATTGGTGTATGAATCCAATATTTGGAAAAATGACATTTGTATTTATTTGAGGCATAGGGCTCTTTAATAGATAATGCTAGCTATTGAAAATTTTGTCATATGTTATTTGGCATTGAGTAATCATTGCTACTCATTCCTATTTTATATTTACTTTCACTTTTGTAGATGATTGCAATTTTCCAGCATGTACTCAAACCTTTTATATCGTGGAATTAAGGTTATGTCATTATGAGGCACACCATGAAAATGGGTTTATGGGAAAGAGTGATGACACAATGATTAAGAAAAATACCTTGACTGACAGACATTACGTGATCAATTTGTTTTCAGAGGTGTCTACCATTAAGGCTATCTTCATAATTGGATAATTGCTAGAGAATTTAGAGAGAATCTACTCTCATATGGTTTTCAAGATCTAGAAAAAGAATGTGATAAGAGTCACAAAAGAACTAATCTGGTGGGTTTAGATGAGAAAGGAGCACCAAATGAAAAAAAAGTATTGATATCATTAAGGACATATATGAGGGAGCACTAGCTAGTGAGACCAACAAGTTTTTAGCAATAATAGGCGTTTGTCATGGTTCAGCTATGAGCCTATATCTTTTTGTGTTAATTATGGATGAATTTGCAATCATATCCAAGAGGTGCCTTTGTGTGTTATCTGCAGATGGTTTGGCATGGATGGTTCAAAGTACATAGGGAGTAAATGTGGAACTAGAACTACAGAGGCGAGAACCTTGAGAACCAAAAATAAGAATGAAGCATTGATAAGAATTGAGAACCAGGAGATTCCCAAAAGTGATCACTTCTGTTGTCTTGGTCATGTAAAGGAGAGTCGGTTGAGATGGTTTGGTCATGTAAATGGAGACTTGTTGGACATTTGTTGGCAATATGGGTTTGGTGTTGGCAGCATAGTGTTTAAACTCGGTTCCGACTCGGGTATCGTCCCGGTCCGATCCCGAGTTGGATTGCCGAACGTTCTTAAATCAATTAAAAAAAAAATTAAAACGCAACTTGTCCGATCCGACTCGTCGATACCGAGTTGGATCGCTTGATCCGTCTCGGGATCGGACCGAGTCAATGTATTCAGCATTCATACAGGATCGGTTCCGACTCGGGTATCGTCTCGATCCGTTCCCGAGTTGGATCGTCCGATCCAACTCGGGATTGGACGATCCTTTACACTATTGTTTGCAGTGAATAATATAGTTTTCAATGCTAAAGAGGAACACAAGAGTTTGCAACTGTGCTCTTCTTGAAGGAGTTTAGGGGATTTGGCTCCTCAAGTCTTTTAAACTGGGATTCCATGTTTCTTTTGTAGAATTTTATTTTGGTCTTATGCAGCTTGCTTAGGCTATATATTTAATACTGATCATGTAGATGAGGCTCTCCCATTTTCGCTCAAATAATTTTTGATTGTTACGTATAAAAATGTGCAGTGTCTTGAGGAGGCACCTATTAGAATGCTTGTGATAGTGCAAGTTGAGGGATTTAAAAGAGCTAGAGGAATACTGAAAAGGGCTTGAATGGAGTTGGTACAAAATGACTTTAAGACACATAATCGAACTAGAGGGCATGACTTTTGATAGATTGTGATGGTGATCCTTTTTACTGTCCCCAGAGGGTTAGGATAAGATACTCTGTGTGTGTGTGTGTGTGTGTGTCTATATTATATGCTTAAACCTTTTTTTATTTATTTTTAGTTTTTTGGTAGTTGTATCTGATGATTTGTGCTGATTTTTTATTTTATTTTTTAAATATATAGCATAATTTTATAGGAAAAAGAGTGGATTTGTGATTGGGAATTATTCTATATTCTCCTCTATATATTCAAACACTGTTTCTATTATGAACATTCATTCAATTGATGAGAATTTCTGTCATGTAAGGGATAAAGGGCCTTTTAAACCTTTTTCCAGTTATTTAAGTTGCCAGTGACCATATTACCAATTATATGCTAAAGGATACAAAACATAATATTCCCTGGCTAAGAGTGGTGTATGTTGGAACTCTTTGTACATAAAGACTCTTCCCTTGTCATATAACCATGCTACTTATTGTTAACGTGTTTCAATGCCACAAACCCGGAGGAAAAAAAAAACACTGGTTTGCAGTTAGCATACTGTTTAAGTGCATCCATATTCTGATGTATACTATAAAATATTTGCTGCCTTTCATGATAACATAAAATGCTTATTTATTCTCATTAAAAGTTTTTGTATATTTTAATTATCAATTATTATTATTATTATTTTTATTTTTTAAATCACATTCTTTTACATTCTTCCTTTCTATCACATTCATTTATATTTATTAGAGGGAATAATGATATTGGATTATTATTTTTCTTATCTTTATGCTGTTACGATAACATTATCATCTTATTTGAACAACTTAACTGAAATTCAATTGATTTATGGACTTTGTGGTCCAAAAGGTTTCCTTTCTCAAGCATTGTTTTGAAACAATATGGATGCTTAATACTTCCCATGTTCACTTTTTAGGATTTTTGAGTGGCTATTTCAACTTTCAAGTACAAACAATTTTTACTTTTGTCATTTGGGTACTGAACTTTTTAGACACTCTAGTTTCATATATGATGTGCATTTTGTGGAGAAGATACATTCTCTGTGCAAAATCCTAATATGAAGGAAAAACTCATCAAAATTGTTTTCATTATTATAATTATCAAGGGCAAGAGAATATCGGGTGGAATTCATTACACAAATACAACACATAGTGGTTGTTGCTTTGTTATATAGATGCTTTTGCAGAAGCTAAGTGCATGAAAGGATTTTTATTATTAACATATGCTTTTGTAGCAGTGGCTACAATTTTGTAATGTCTATTCCCTCTTGGGATTAGCTGAAGCTGAAGAATCAAAGACTGAAATAAGACCATACTCAATTTTTGGTAGCCTCTATGAATATTTTTGCATCCCTTCAAAATTATTCACAATTGTTGCATTAGAAGGTAATAGATTGAAATTTCTCTCATCGATTTGATAACTTTTTCCCCCTGAAAGTATATTGATTTGGCCATTTTTACAATCCACTACTTATTTTTACGTTTCTTTCAATCACAGGCACAATTTTCGCTTATGGTGTGACAAGCAGTGGGAAGACTCATACGATGCATGTGAGATCATTCATATGTTCCCTTTGTCTATTGTTCATCTCTCTCTCTCTCTCTCTCTATATATATATATATATATGGTTATAGATTTTTAAGGTTGTTATTACATGAGAAATCTCTTTATGTTTATCATATTGGAGTGCTCCTGAAAAGTATGAAAGAGTTAGTATCAGAAAGGTTTGGTGGATATATCAACCTCCTCTTGGGAAATGGTTTTGGAGATTCTGTGTAATGTGAGCTGTGGAGAACTATTATTTGTCATAAATATGGGATACCTCAGGGTGGTAAGATAGTCAAGAAGTCAGGGGATCTCATGGATTGTGAGTCTCAATAAGGGTTATGAAGATGCACGATGATCCTGAAGTGTGTAAATTTTGCTATATTGTTTTAAAATTCCCCCCAAATTTCCCTTTTTGAAAAGCACTGAAATTTTCCTTATGCCGTTAATTCCTTTAGTTTGAAATTCTCTTGTATAGTCTTTTATGGGAAATATTGGGAAGAAACAAAATCCACTCAAATTGCTTTTGGTGGGTAATCAGCAGCATATAGTTATTAATTTTTATTCCAGTAGTGTAGAAGTACAGAAGTATGAAACTAGCTGAATATATGAAATATATACACAAATCACAACCAGTATCCAAAATTAGTCTGTAACTACAGAGCCAAAAAAAAAAAAAATAGAAATCTCTATTTAATACCCTGTTTTGCTGATGCTACCATCCGTCACTGTATTGACTGAACCACTTTTCCATGACAGCTTCATTTGCAAAAATATCGTGAAAAATTCTGGTATTCTTTCTTTCCACAAATGCCACTAAACAGAAAAAGGGATCATGAAAACACATGTTTCTTGCAATCCATGTATCTTACCTTTTCCAACAAAGCATAAAATTTCTGATTGTTTTTGGCATGCACTAGACCGGCTTTTTACTCACAAGCTCTTATCCCCACACTGCTCTGGCGAAAGAACAGTCCACTATTTCTGCTTCTTGTCTACACAAAATGCATCTATTCATAATCTGCCAGTTCCTGTTCACAAGATGATCTTTCATAAGGATTTTGTCAAGTAAATTTAACCACCCGGAGAAAGGGAAGGCTACATCCATCATACCAACCAGATTCCTATAGAAGGACTTAACTGAAAATTTTCCAGCTGGCTCCACCACCTACACTCTTCTATCTTGTTGGAAAGCCACATCCATCATACCAACCAGACTCTTATAGTTATAGTAGTTAACTGAAAATCTCCAGCTGGCTACATCACCCCCACTCTTTTATCTTGTTCCTCCGATTTGATCTGTCCTTTATAGATGGTGTTGAAAACCCTATTGGACTGTTCAACTTCCCTAAGGAACACTGGATCCGAGAAAACCCCTCCCCTATTACCAAACCGCCACAATTGCTTCCTGGTTGGAAGCAACCTGATATAGCCTTGGATATATGTGATAAAGTAGTCCATGTT
This sequence comes from Pachysandra terminalis, assembly GCA_031762675.1. NCBI lineage: Eukaryota > Viridiplantae > Streptophyta > Magnoliopsida > Buxales > Buxaceae > Pachysandra > Pachysandra terminalis. The sequence continues at coordinate 6,532 of JAUPMG010151336.1, forward strand.
TACACCACCGATCTGTTGAAAATGATACTGGTACACCGGAGTCCACCACAAACTTGTTATTTGGGAGAAAGATTTTACTACGTTCATTATCCCATTCCAAATTCTGACTCCTAAGCTACGTGCCACCATAGAATTTATTTCTGTTCTGAAAGTCTAAATGTTCCTCAAAATTAAAAGCTTAAACCTTTTGTTGTTGGTGGTGAGGATTGAATACTTTTGTGGGAGGCCAATTGGTGTGGGGTAGGAGGATTTTGTGAAACTTGTCCCTAGCTAAATTGTGTATTCCCCCATTAAGAACCTCCTGGTCAGCTTCTTTTTCTTAAGGAGAAATGGAGAAAGTGTGCGGTGTCCTCGTTTTAGAACAGCTTTTCATAGCAAGGAGTTTGATAGTGTTGCATCCTTTTGTTTATTGTCTCGAGGGTTTTCTTATTTCAAAGGAGTCTCTTGATAGAAGGGTTTGGAAGGAGAATACTGAAGCACCTTTTTTTTAACCTTTCTTCTTGTTCTTCTCTCTCTCTCTCTCTCTCTATATATATATATATATATATATATATATATGGATTAATGTGGATTAATGACCCCAAGAATGGAAACATTCTTTTGGACTCTTGCCCTGGTGAAATTCTCATGATCAATCATTTGATCCGTCAGGGCTTGGAAAATCCCAAGTCATTGTATAAGTATAATGCGCATTAGTTCATTTGTTGTGAAATTTTCGGGGATATCTGGTGTTTTCTTTCTCTATTTCGCTTATTTCGGACTTTACCATCTAATGTTCTTGTGCTATTCTCTTCATGGGGAGTTCGTGGTTTTAATTCCAGGGGTTCTATTCTCTTGAAGATGCTTTCATATGGTGCGTGTAAGTTGGTGGATTTGGCAGGATAAAAATGGTAGGATTTGGTCAAAGTTAGGAGGCTACTCAGGAGGGTTGCTTTGCTATCTGTTGTGTATTGATAAATTAGTATTCAATGGTGAGGAATTCAAAGGGAATAAAATGAAGGACTTCTTTACCAAATGGAATGAGAAACTGTGGGGAGACTTGGTCATTTTTCACAGAGGGTCCAGGCTTTTTTGTTTGTGCTGCTTGTATCCTCTACATGCCTGGCAATATAAAAAACATAAAAAAGAAAAAAAAATGAAAAAGAGTGCAATTCTATTATATGATGTTAAATTAGCTTTACGCTTCTCAATGTAGCTATATCTTTGTTCACTGCTAGTGTCATGCTATCTTGTCATTGTATTAAACGTGTAACTTGAAGTTTAAACTCCAATAACTTTGTTGATTTTATTATGGTGTATTGCCTATAGTGCAAGAATTTTTTTTTATTTTTTTGACGAATAACACCAAATGATATGTGTTAATATAAGCAAAAACAGAAAGCACAAGTAAATATACAATACCCGAGGTGGGTAAAAGCAAGAACAAAAACAACCAGACTTACCCCACCATATGCTGTCCTAATCATAGAGATTAAGATAATCTTATGATAACAGATATGGTGGATATCAACATAGCTCATACCCCACCCAATAACATGGCCTCGGTAGGAACCCCAACAAATAAGACCTCTCTCCCTACCCCGCCTCTCACTAAAGAGTCCGCTTCCCTGTTCGCCACTCCTGGAATGTGGCTAAACGAGCTAAATAGAGAGCAGGGCTAAACGATATGTGAATGTCTTGAGCTAAATAGTGACTAAGGCTACACAGGTGTTTGAACGTCTATGACCAAGAGTGAGATGACATCCAGGAAATCACACTATAGGTGTCACTCTCCACCTCCAACTCATGGAGCCCAAGTAATCTCACTATCCTCGATCCAGTAACCAATGCAAACAGTTCCGCACGCACTGAATCCCCAACCCCAATAGGACAAGGGAATGCATGAAGACACGTCCCAGTATGGTCTATGCCACTAACTCCTGATGGTACATGATTGCCCAAAGTTGAGCCATCAAAATTAAAATTAAGTTTGATAATACCCATCATTGGAGCTTTCCATGCCATCCTATAGTGTAAGAAGTTACGAAAGTAATTGATATATTATAGAAGCCAGCACTCTTAGAGAAATTCATAAGCTCTATTTTAAGTCTTTCATTTTGAGGAAATGGGACCTGGACGAGATTGATTGTTTTAGCACCAGTAGGTTTCTTTTTGTGCATAAAATCTTTGCCAAATTCATAAAATCTTTGTATCATTATGTATTGACGAAAAAAAAAGCTTCGTGTCCTTGCTTCGGGGTGGCTTTTTATCTTTGCATAAATTTGAATAAAAGCAACATTGTTTAAGTAGAAGAGGGTAACTTTCTTTTTTGATATTGTGGTGCATGGACTGCTTAACACTTTCCGATCTCTTCTTGTGGGAGAGACCCACTTATGTTTCAAAGAAGCAGTATTGAAATTCATCAGATGAATGATTAGACAAAAAATTTGGGGCTAGTGTGCCAAATTGTGTTAGAGAACATAGTGTGTTTAGTGTACAGATACGTAGATAGACCTTGTGGTGAAATACTTTTTTAGACTTTTCTTATATGATAAATTTCAGCTGATAGGCCCAGCTGCAGGAGAAAAACCTATTTCCTTAGAAATTCTTTTATCTAGAAGAATTGAAATGTCAAAAGTTTGTCATGCGAGCCTTCTCTTATAGGATAAATTCATCTGATAGGCCCAGTCACATATGAAAAACCTATTTTCTAAGCATTGTTTCATTTACTAGACTTGAAATGGCAGCAGTTGTTTTTTTGTTGGAGAAGGTGTCCAATACATGATCAGTGTAGGGCATATATGGAAAAGGAGTTTCTATAGCTGGCTAACCTAGATGGCTGCCTGTTAGATGGAAGGTCTGAATTGGTCATGTGGTAAAAAAATAGAGGCCTGTCTAGAGAGGAGTTTTAGATTGGCCCAGCAACAGACCTTTCTCCTTATAAACTATATTTCTTTTATTGAAGTTGCATATATGGCTAAATTCATCAGAGGTTACAACTTAAGCTACAGCTACCATCTCACTGGGATAAACATGTGAAACAAATGAAAAACTGTCAATATAATCTCGACAAGTTTGGGTCAACCCATTCTAAACCAAATGAATTTGGGCTGCGCTGGGCTGGGTTTGGACTGACTTTTGCATCACAATTTAAAGTTTCTGGTTGGTCTGGACCTAAATTGACCTCAATTTAGCCCATTCAGCCAGAACTGCAGCCCTTCAGAAATTGGGCTGTTTGGGACAAGCAATCAATTTATTGAGATTTTGGAGTTTGTGCCTTGGTGGTGGAATGCTTTGTAAAAAGATTAGTTCTTGGTGTAAAGTTCAGCCTTTAAACAGGTGAGAATACTTAAAAGAAAGCAAGCTCATGTGTAATTGCACCTTTCAGTAAGGTCAACTGTATTTTATTCAGGTGAAAGAATAGCATCATATTAAGGGTCACTGAAAAAAGGTGCACAATTTGATTGAATTCTTCCGGCAGAATTTCCAATGAACTCTCCTTGGTGTGTTTAGAAATAGCTGCTGACAGAAAAGCTGAGTTCAAAGTGCAAAACGAATTCGATGATGAGTGTTGTTCTTCAAAATTTGGTTTTAGCGTGAATTACTTGGTTCCTAATCACACTTTATTTAAAATGGCAATGAGAGAACCTAAACCAACTGGAATCATCAATGACAATCGGGCTTAGTTATGCATGAACATAACTGCACCTGCTCTCTTTAAAAAAAAAAATCCTCCCATCTCATGTTCGTTGGACTAGAGGCCATTGGCTAAAGACTCCTGGGGGTGGGTTTGTGTACAACTCGTAGACTCTATTTTGTGTGGTCAATACTATCCTTCGTTGTGTCGATGGATATCTTGCTCGAAATTGTTAAGGTTAGGTTTGAGACAACCGATAAGCTTTCAGAAAGTAACGTCTCTTTTCAGGCACTGATATGCTTCTTTCCTCTCTCCATCTATCCGGATAGAGGTTGAGCTACTGGCTACTTACATTCTTACCTCATCTTTAGGTACGTTATTGGTTATTAATTGTGGAAACATATCCTCTACAAGAACGTTTAGGTGGGAGCATAAGCTTCAATAAACCGCTGAATAGAGTTGAAGTTCGTAAAAATAACAGTTTTGGCTTTATTTAGAATGACGCCTGTCATGGCTGTCCTGCTCATCCTTGTACAAATATACTTGCATCGGTCTTCGAAATATTGGGTCTTTTATGAAGTCCACAAGGCTATTTGGAAGTAACACACACACACACACAAAAGAGAATACAAAAGGTTTTAGTTGTGGGACTTAAAGGAGATGTCCTTCATTGTGTTACTATATTTTTGCTATGATGCATTTTGTAATATATACTCTGCAACGATATGGGATTTTCAGATACATAATGATCAATGAAGCTGTTGGTTTCAAAATATTCTTAATATGCTAACGTGGGCAATGCACAAATGGCAGGGTGATCAGAGGTCCCCTGGAATTATACCATTAGCGGTAAAGGATGCTTTCAGTA
>JAUPMG010151357.1:0-24666 GCA_031762675.1 Pachysandra terminalis
GCCCTGTGAGACACAAGGTGAAACGAGATGTTCCATTCTCGCCCTAAGGACCAGACCAACCAAACCAAATGCAGAAATCTCCAATCACACAGCTAGACTCTCCCCAACCAGTTGATAACTGACGCCGATGAGCTCTCCACCACCAAGTTTCGATACCCCCTCTCTCTGGCAAATCTCAAACCAGTCCTACTGGCAACAAGGATAGCACGCCTCCCCTCTCCTCCTCCCATAGGACCAAAGAAAACAAAAAGGATATCGCCACTGCTATCTCTAAACACACCACCCTGCCCAGAATGCCCAATGGCACATGGTGTTTGCGAGTTACTTTGGCTACGGACTATTTTGGAAAAACTGGGTTATCCGGTTTGCGAGCCTATGAATTTGTATTGTGACAACAAGGCTGCAATCAGTATTGCCCATAACCCAGTCCAGCACAACAGGACGAAGCACGTTGAAGTTGATAGACACTTCATCAAGGAAAAATTAAGTCTTGGATTGATCTGTACTCCTTATGTCAGCATAGTCGATCAGGTGGCTGATGTATTGACAAAGGGTGTGAGTAAAGCTTGCCTGCAGAATATGTTAGTCAAGCTGGGCATGATAGATATCTACTCACCAGCTTGAGGGGGAGTGTTATCAGGGACCTATGTGTTATTAATCATATTCTCTAGGGACCCAATATGTAATATGTGAACTCTTCTAATATAATTACAAATGTGGAGAAACAAAGAAAGACTGATTCTTTCCATAAGTTTCACCTTTTCCCGTTCTTTTTCTCTCATCTCTTTTTACTTGCTTACAAACTAACCTAATTTAGTAGTCTCATAAACTAACACTTTTTTCCCCACTCCCTACCCCTCTTACATTCCAACTTAAGATCTTCATGGATTACCACCACTCATCCCACCGGACACTGGCTCTCTAATTTTTTTCCTTTTGTACTGGATACTTCATTGTGATCTATTCGAGTTCTCATCCTCACCCTCACTCACAGGACCAGCCACCTCGACTCGGACTCTAAACTCCTCTACAGCCGATGAAACGGGAACTGAATCGCCATTACTGTTCCATACTCCAATCTGGAGGTTGGAAGCAAAATCAACAACACCTTCCCCTCGCCCTCACTCACAGGACCAGCCCCCTCGACTCGGACTCTAAACTCCTCTACAACTGGCAAAATTGGAACATAATCGCCATTACGGTTCCAGACTCCAATCTGGAGGTTGGAAGCAAAATCAACAACACCTTCCCATTCTGAGCACCTCTCAACCTGTGTAGCACCAAAGTTTTCCTTGCTATCCACCCCTTCGATCCTATGCTCGACTTGGTTTCTTGTCGTAATCCAAGAAACCAAGAAGGAAATCATTTCAAAGAATATTATGAGACAATTAGGGGATGCTAGGAATAAGGATTGGGATATCGTTCCTTCTAATTAGGGGTGTAATTAGGTCGGTTTGGTTCGGTTTAGTGGTGAAATCTAAACCAAACCGAATTACATTACACTAAACTGAAGACCAAACCAAACCGAAATAAAAACCGAATTAGAAAACCGAAAACCAAACCAAACTATAATGGATAAGACCGAAAACCGAACCAAACCGAAATAGAAACCAAAAAATTCGGTTTGACAAAATTAATACTATTTTCTATACAAAACACATAAACACACATATTTATAGATTATATATAATCTAATTCAGTTTTTTCGATTCGGTTCGGTTTAGTCGAAGCCTTAACCGAAAACCAAACCGAACTAATTCGGTTTTTTGTTTTCTAAACCATAACCAAACCAAAATGAAAAAAAACCAAACCAAACCAACTTTTTCGGTTTGGTTTGTTCGGTTTTCGGTTTAAACCGAACCAATTGACATCCCTACTTCTATTGGTAGATCTGGGGGATATGTATAGTTTGGGATAAGGATTGCGTCGACAAAATAGATGTTTAGAGAGGGAGATTCTCATTGTCCATTAAATTTCGTAGTGTTAGTGATTGTTTCGAGTGGATCCTTGTTGGTGTCTATGGACCCAATAAGCCCAAGGAGAGACCTCTTTTCTGGGAGGAACTTAAAGGAATTCATAGACTTGGTGTTGATCCTTGGTGTTAGGTGGGGGATTTTAATGTGATCAGGTTGGTCCAGGAAAAGTCTAATGGGAGTCGTATCACCAAAAGCATGAGAGGTTTTGTTGATTTCATCCCTGAGTGTGAATTGAGGGACTATCCTCTCTTAGGTGGGAGATTTGCTTGGTCCAATTTGCAAGAAAACACTATTAGTTGCAGATTGGATAGGTTCTTGGCTTCGTCTTCTTCGGATGAGCACTTACCACATATTACCCAAAAAATATTTCCTGGACCTATCTCGGATCATTTCCCTATCTTGATCAGCACTGAGTTGGTGGGTAGTGAGGGTCCTCCTCCCTTCAGATTTGAGAACATGTGGCTTCTTCACCCAAATTTTAAGGATCTTGTCAAGGGTTGGTGGAATTCCAGGATTGTCAAAAGTGGGTGGGAAGACTTTAAGTTTCTTAGGTTTCTTAAAGGTATGAAGGACAAAATAAAGGTATGGAATAAGGAGGTTTTTGGGTGGATCTCGGAAAGAAAGAAGAAAGCCTTAATTGAAATCCAGAATATCGATAAGATTGAAGAGAGCAGAATTCTTGATGGTGTTGAAAGAGAAAATAGGAGTGAATGGAAAAAGGAGCTAGAGGATATTTTGAAGCAAGAAGAGGTGTGTTGGAGACAGAAATCCAAAATGACATTGTTAAAGGATGGAAATGGTAATACTAAATTCTTGCACAATATGGCAAATTACAGGAAGAAGAAAAATTCTATTGTGTTGTTGGAAAGAGAGGGTGGTGTCATTGAGGATTCTAAAGATATTGAGAAGGAGATTTCAGATCATCTCTCCAATTTGTACTGCTTTGAGCAGAAATACAGATTCAGTTTGGGCAATTTGGATGGTCCTAAGTTGGATGATTTTGCTTTGGATCTATTGGATAAAGATTCTCCAGAGGAGGAAGTTAAAAAAGCCATTTGGGATTTGGATAGGAATAAGGCTCCTTAGCCGGATGGGTTTTCTATGGCTTTTTACCAAGACTGTTGGGAGATTATTAAGGATGATTTGATGAAAGTCTTCAAGGAGTTCCACACGAGTGGGGTCATCAACAAAGCTACTAATGCTACTTTCTTAGTGCGGATCCCTAAAATAAAAGGTGTTGTGAAAATCAAGGATTTTAGACCTCTTAGCCTGGTTACTAGTGTGTATAAGATTATAGCTAAGGTGTTAGCTAATAGATTAAAGTTGGTTATAGGTCAAGTTATGTCCATGAATCAAAGCGCTTTTATTCAAGGGAGGCATATTTTAGACAGTATCCTTGTGGCCAATGAGTGTGTTGAGGAGAAAATAAGAAAGAAGGATCCCAATTTGGTTCTAAAAGTTGACTTGGGAAAAGCATACGATAGAGTGGAGTGCGGTTTTTTGGAGTCTGTCCTTAGGTGGAAAGGGTTCTCTGATAATTGGTGTAAATGGGTTAGAGGGTGTGTCAGTAATGTTCAGTTCTCTTTTTGCCTTAATGGGGGCATCTCTGGTCTTATCTCCTCTTCCAGGGGATTAAGACAGGGGGACCCTTTGCTCCCTTTCCTTTTCACCTGGGTTAGCGATGTTCTAAGTTGTTTCTTCTTTAGAGCGGGTGAGATGGGCTTGATTCATGGTTTTAAGATTGGTAAGGACAAGATTAAGGTGTCCCACTTAAAGTTTGCTGATGATACCCTTATTTTTTTGGAAGCGTTTAGAGACAATCTGTTTTGGTCCAAATGTATTCTGAGATGTTTTGAAATGCTTTCCGGGCTTAAAGTGAATTTGGAAAAGAGTAGTTTGCTAGGCCTAAACGTGGATGAGAGTTTTAGTCAGAAGTGTGCTAGTCCAATGGGTTGTGGTAGAGGGGACTGGCCCTTGAATTATTTGGGGGCTACTTTGAATGGTAATAATAGGAGTACTCAATTTTGGAATCCGGTCATTGAAAAAATGGAAAAAAGGTTGGCCTCGTGGAAGAGGAATTATCTATCTTTGGGTGGTAGAATTACTCTGATCCAGTCTTCCCTTAGTAATCTCCCCTCCTATTATATGTCTATCTTCAAGATTCCTGTTTCGGTTAGTAAAAGGATTGAGAAGCTTCAGAGAGACTTTCTTTGGGAAGGGGGAGAAAAGAAAAAGATCATTTAGTGCGTTGGAAGGTTATGTGCCTTAGTAAAGAGGGGGGGGGGGGGGCTTAACCTGGGTAACATTCAAGTCAAAAACAAATCTTTCTTGAGCAAGTGGCTTTGGAGATTCAGTGTGGAGCGTGAGAATTTGTGGCGATCCATCATTGCTAACAAATATGGTGTTCATGAAAATGGATGAGATATCAACCAGTTGGCTAAAATCAATCGGGCTAGTCCTTGGAAGACTATCTCTGATTTATTTCATATTTTTGGTAAGCTTGTGAAATTTTCCATCGGATCTGGTATTTCTGTCCGTTTTTGGTTTGATCTGTGGTGGGGAGACACTCCACTTGCCTCTCGTTTTCCCAGAACTTTCTCCATTTGTACCCGCAAGGATTCTTTCATTTCTGAGGTCCTCAATTGGTCCCTCTCTGGGCTCTCCTGGAACCTTTCTTTTAGTAGGGACCCTAGACCTATTGAATTAGAGGAATTAGCTTGCTTCTTCGATCTTCTCAAGAATGTGGTTATTGTTGATAGCACTCCTGACGCTAGGGTTTGGAGTCTTGAGTCTAGTGGGGTCTTTTCTTCTATACTTTTAGGCAGTTTTTGATGCATGATGAGTCCAACCCTTCTCCCTTTTCACCCTTCTCTGCTTTGGGATGCTAGGGCCCCACCTAAAGTCAAAGCCTTCGTGTGAACTGCTCTCCTCCATCGTATTAACACAGCTGATACTCTTCAAAGGAGGAGCCCCTTCATGGTCCAGTCTCCTCAGGTATCCCCTTTGTGTTTGTCTTTGAGGGAATATGTGGACCATTTATTTGTGGGATGTGGTTTTGCTGTTCAGCTGTGGACTTCTTTTCTCTCTCTCATTGGGATTGATTGGGTTTACCCGAATACGGTTTGAGGTATGATGATCCAGTGAGATTTTCCCATGTTGGGTAAGAATTGCCAGATTATGTACAGGTCTGTATACTTTGCTGTCCTTTGGGGGATTTGATTGGAAAGAAATAGAAGAATGTTCGAAGGTAAGAGAAAGGGTGCTGTGACTTCTTTTGATTCAATAGTGACTATGGTTGTTTCTTGGTTGACCTTTCGGCCGGAGTTTAGGGACATGGCGTGGAATAACCTCTTGAGATGTTGGGCCACCGTGGCTTTTTTGTAGTTTGTGTTGTTTCTTTTGGTCCCCCCCTTGGGAAATTGTGGAGTCCTTGAATCTGTATTGTGGCCTCTTGGTCCTTGGATGTATAGCTTTTCTTTTTTAGTTTTTTCTCTATTGCATTTTCCTTTCATTTTCTTCATATATATCATTGCGTTATTGATAAAAAAAAAATATATTCCATTGAGAATCTCTAAATTCTTTACTCCTCTCACTCACCGGATTAGCACTCTCAATTTTCTCTCTAAACTCATGAACCGCTTCCGAAAGAGGGATATGTTCCCCATTTCGGCCCCTAATTTCAATTTGAAATTCAGAAGCCAACTCTAAAACTCCATCCCATTCTGAAATCTGCCCCATCTGACTCTTTTCAGATTCTGATTCACTCTCACCCTTTTCAACATCAGACCCATTCTCAGAACCATTCACCTCAGACCAATTGTTCTCAAACTTAGAAAGTGGCTCTGGAGAAACGAATGCGTTAAACTCCCTGATCAGTCCATCATACCTGCAAAAATCGTTAGAGTTCACAGGTTGGAGATCAATCATACTACTAAAATTAAAATTCGGCTTACTTGGGCCAATCTGATCTACCATATCTCCTGAATCAGAGAGGGACTGTGAGGCCTGGTAAGGAACGATTGGAAGGAAAGCGGCAGGACACGATGTACTATCAGGAGAGGATAAATTCTGTTCTGCCCCTCATTTAATATTACCGCTGCATTCGGATTCGGATAGGCATTTCACAACAAAATCTCCTTCAGATGAACCTCCCTCGACATAACCACAAGTGTAAATGATGCTCAAAGTCTCTGGAAGACGCTCACATAGAGGGGTAATGCTGCGGTCCCTACTAGGTACCTCGATCACTAGAACGAACTTTAATTCTGTGGAGAAATCGAATGGCCTCATCTGCAAACAAGTCAAGTCATTTCCTGTGCATACCTCATGTCTTAAAACTTGAAGTATGTCTATGGCATCTAGCTGATTTTTTCTACCTTCAAATTGTGGCCCTTGGCTGTAAATCCCTAGCTAGAATATTCGCTGTATCAGAACAAGAGGGAGAGGGAAAACAGATTCTAGATGGGAAGCACCCCAGCTCCGGCGTGCACTTCGACTCCAAATCTGTTGCGATCGTCTCCGAGCACTCCTTCCCCTTTCTGCTTGCAAGACTCAAATCCAAAGAATGAAAGCTAGCCTCCAACTGTTTCTTAACTGCAATCTCAACCAACCCATTGATGACTTCCAAATCGATGCCAACCTCACTCTTACTCTGGCGAACTTGATTATCTTTTGGCACAGGACTTCTACTTCCCCTGGATCTTCTCCGACCTTTGATAGAGCTTCTTTCCCTCCCAGCTGGACTTCTAGTCACTTATCTGCTGAATTCTCTAGACCTGGTCCGCTAACCATCACTAAGGATCCTAAAAGAATGCATAGGATGAACCGGCTCAACGGGCCTGCTACCCAAACCTTTCTCGCACAACACCTGGTTCCCTGGGCCCTCCCAAAGCTCCGGCCCACCAAAACTAGATTCCCGCAGCCCAACAAAAGAATCAAAAACAGACGGGATTAAATTCCCATCTCCCTCATTCAAACTATTCACCCCACCCCCAATTGACAAGTGGGACCCCTAGCTAGGACCCTGTCCCCCCTTCTTTCAAAGTACCCTCTTCCGAAACAACACGTGCCCACGAGATGGGCCCACCTTCTACACTCGAACCTTCTTCCTCACAAACCCCTTTCAAGTCTGAGAGAAGGCCTGACCCCACCGGAATACTCGCCTGAAAATACAAGTTAAAATGATTCCTTAACATTAATCTCCACCCTACCTAACCCATTCCCCATACAGATATTCCACCTACATCTGCAAGCCCCCCGCAACAATCTCCAATCATGGACAAGGTCCCCTTAGCCAGCAATTGTAGAGGAGAGCCTTCCATTACTACCCAGACTCCATCCCTAACTCAAGGTCATGTACTATTTACAGAACCAAGGGGCCATCTGCAGAAGTTCGCAACCTTATTAACTTCCATACTGATAAATTTTTTTTGGGCAACCCAATGAGCCTCCTGCTCAGACCGAACAAAGATCACAGCAAAATTCTAATTAAGAACAGCCATCTTTTCCACCTTAATGCCTTGGCATTCCTCCTCTAAATAATCTACCATCGAGCTCCAATCCTGCAAAGGGTTCTGCGCATGGCATGAATTCGTCAAGGTCCCAGTGATATTAGAAGGGCAGACCTCGACAACTGGTGCCCACCCCCAACATCAAATCCTTACTACCATCATGGACAAGGTCCCTTTAGCCAACAATTGCAGAGGAAAGCCTTCCACTACTACCCAGACTCCATCCCTTACCCAAGGTTCTGTACTATTAATAGAACTAAGGGGCCTTCTGCAGAAGTTCACAACCTTATTAGCTCCCATACTGATAAATTGTTTTTGGGCGACCCAACAAGCTTTCTGCTCAGACCGAAGAAAGATCACAGAAAAATGCTGATTAAGAACAACCATATTTTCCACCTCAATGCCTTGGCATTCCTTTAAATAATCTACCATTGAGCTCCAAACCTGCAGAGGGTTCTGCGCATGGCACGAAATCGCCAAGGTCCAAGTGATATTAGAAGGGCAGACCTCGACAACTGGAGCCCACCCCATGTTAGAAACACGATCAGTAATCTTTTTATCCAACATCAAATCCTTAACCCCCAAAAACATACGCTTACTCCTCAAACGACCCTACACACTTCCCCACCTTACAGTCACTTCGATTGGCACCCAGAACTAATCTGAGAAGGTCTCTGATATACTCCCACCCACAACCCTGGTTTTTCTTGGGGAGGAACAGAAGCCTGTGCCTTGCCGCATTCACCATCGAGGTGATTTTCACAAAATCTCCTCTCCCATTCTTCCTACATTCCATCATAAGCACTCTACCTGCAAATCTAGAGGATCCAACAAATCCACAGGGGTTCGCCTTCAAAACTAATCCATCGATCGTTCGACATACCCAATCCACCTCTTCGTGCAAAATAATCCATGAAGATAGAACCCCTTGCCTCTCGGTAATCCTAACCTATTTCTTACGATTGCAACTGTATCCCTCAAAACACAACTGCTTATTATCCACTGAAATGTCCTGCCAAATAGTGCTGCTAGCCTGAAGAATCGCTTCCGACGACCTAATCCCACCGCTATCTACTTGATGCCGATGAAAGAGTGCTTCTGAAACTTGTAGTTTCTTCCATTGTTTCTCAACCCCAATACGCACAGCTTCTTCAATCTCCTCATTTGTAACCTGTCGAAAGGAGATCACAGACAACAACCACCAAATCTTCTTTTCTCTTGCTCGCATCAGTTTAGTTACTAGGATCTTTGTGCCTATGGGGAGAGAAGGTCGAGATTGGAGGGTGTTTGGGCAGATGATCTCGAAAATCGTAAAGTGCAAAGATCGTTTGGGTCGTGCAGAGGTTGCTGAAAATACATTGTCCAGTTTTGCGATTAAGAAAAATGGGACGTTTCCAGAAATTATTATCAACAATAATGTTTTATCAGTTGATGAAAAGTGGGATCGTGCATTGGTGTAACCCCGAACTGCGATGCATCTTGGGCTTCATTGCTTTTGGAATTAGGGAGTATTTTAATTACGAGTTTCAGCCGGAGGTGGTCCAATTTTCTGAGAATCAGACCTTTTTCTTTTCTCCTAATGATGAATTGGTTAATCAGTTGGCTTCTCTTAAATCCTTTCCTCTTAATTCCAAGCATGATGTTCTTATTAGCAACGTTTTAAATACCGGAACCGGTTCCGTCCGGTTCCGGTCCGGATCGCCGGTACGGACCGGTACAGAAAACGAAAAAAAAAAAAAAATTTTAAAATTTCAGATCGCGCCGGACCGGACGGACCGGTCACCGGACCGTCGGAACCGGCCGGCGGTATCACTCGCCGGACCGGTCGCCGGACCGGACAGACCTGCGGGACCGGTCACCGGACCGCCGGTCCATAACCCTGCCGGTATCACGGGTTGGACCGGACCGGTCCTGTTCGGTCCCGGTCAGAACCGGCCGGTACGGACCGGTATCGGCCGATCCTTGAAACCATGCTTATTAGTAGGTGGGATGAAACCAAAATTGTTACCGCTTTGGAAAAAAATGAGGGCTGTTGGATTTATATTTTTGAACTTCCATTAAATTTTTGTCCGGATAAGTTGTTTAAGCTTATTGGGGGTTGTTGTGATGGGCTTGTTCATGTTGATGATATTACTTCTCAAAAAAGATGGTTGAAGTATGCAAAATTCTTGTTAAGTGTGGAAATCTACTTCATATCCCAAGGTCGGTTTCTTTATTATTGGGGAAGAAAGAGTTTTCTGTCCAACTAGTGGTGTCACTGTCAGAGAAAATGGTGGAAATAGAGGCAATTGATAGATTTCAGAAGTTGGGTTGCAAGGTTGACGATGATGAGGTAGCAATTGGACCATTAGGTGTCAAAAGGGTAGTGGTTAAATCGGTGGGGTGCAGACTTTTTTGATGGTAACTTCGCTAAACAAGGAAAGGGTCTTGATTAGAGGGTTAAGAGAAGCGATTTGCCGTTTTTGAATTTTGAAATTCATTCTGGGAAAGGAAATAATATATCGGTTGGGTATTCTGGGCCTTCTTTAGATTTGGTCAAAGGGCAGCCAAGGAAAGAGATTTGCTGGCCAGGTTTGGTTCGGCAAGCAGAAGGGGTAATGGATTTGGGCCCCGTGATCGCACAAGGTCTGTTAACCGGTTTAATCGGTTTAAACCCGTGAATAAGTGCAAAAGGCCCATGTCCGAGTTGAATGTAAGAAGTGGGGAGTAGAGGGGGAAACGTGGGCTTAAGGTTTATGTGAAGTTCTGTGTTAGGGTGGCCCGTGATGGTCAGTTTCGGCATGGTGATGGGTTGTTGCAGATTGTGTCATCGGGTCTCGTTTCTGCTCCCAGCCTAGATATTTTCAAAGACCTCTTGGCCTGTATGTTGAAGGCCTTGGACCGTTCTTTAGGTCTGATCCAAAAGAGATTGGATCAGATTGTTGAGATGATCGATGCTAGGCTCGTCCGATGTTCAAAGGCGGAAGTTGTCGCCGGTGGATGTTTTATCCAATGAGGTTAGCCCTTTGTCTCCTATGGTTAAAGCTTTTCCTTCTTCTGGCTCGTTGGATGATCCGAGAGAATTGAATGCAGACTGTTCATCGATGGGGAATCCAGGTTTGAAAGTTGAAGAAGTTGAGGTTCCTGTTTTTGGTAGAGATGATTCGGATCAGATCGTTTTAGATCTTATTGAAGCTGGGTATGATCGCACAGTGGATGTAGGTCTGATGGGTTCACATTTTTCCGGTGTTTGCGACATTGAGACGTTGAATCCGGATCCTCTTAGTGATATTAACAATTCTCAAATTTCTGATTTCTGGCATCGTCTTGTTCACATAATACAGTGGTATCATGTGGTCAAGTTGCAGTATCACAAGTTGTATCTAGCTCGGTCAGTTTGCATATGGTTAATGTGTATTGTCAAAGCTATTTTTGGTCACCTACTAAATCCCTAGAGTGTCTTTTCTTTCGATCCTATATGGAAGAGTCAAATGCAATGTGGGTGAGGCATGGTTATTTCTTTTTGTTTGGGTAATTTTTCATCACCTTTATCTCTTTCTCCTTTGTATCAGGTACCAATTGCTTACTTGTTAATGCCAAATCGCTATTTCTTGGAAAAATGCAAGAGCTGAATCTGATTCAGAATAATACTTTGAGTATGGTGAATGTATCTAGGTTGGATATGGTAGGGGAAAGTGGAGATATTGGGTCTCGAGGGAAGGATTGTGGGGTGATTGGGAGTAGAGGGTCTTGTGGAGATAATAAGGAAAAGCATGTTGAGATGCCTGTAGATGATTGGGTGGGGGTGGAAGATATTGCTATTTTGTTTAGATTGGAAGCTACGGATAGAAATGGATCGAAAATTGGTTTGTCCAAGGTTGTGTCTAGATTTAGAAATGGTAGGGATGGTCCGGTTAAGGGTTCTTCTCCACTAGTGAGAGAGTTGCGTAATTTGGAATGGAATCTTACGTATCATAGGCGAATATCTAAATCCAATGCCTTAGGGGGGTCGAAGCAAGTGGATCAATGGGGGTGATTAGTAGGAATATTAGAGGTTTGGGGGGAGATGGTGAAAAAGAGTGGTTAAGGAAATTTGTAGGAAGTATAAACCACGGATGATGGTTATTCAAGAGACAAAAAAGCAATCCATTGGTAGAAGATTAATGAGACCAGTCCATGGAGGATACAAAATAGAAGATGGGTTTGTCTGCCAGCAGTTGGGGCCTCGGAGGAGATTCTTATTTTGTGGGACATTGATAAGATAGAGGGTGGTGAAGTGGAGGTGGACAATTTTTGCTTGTCAGTTTCATTCAAAAATTTGGAAGATGGTTTCGAATTGAAGCTCACTGGTGTGTGTGGTCCTAATTCTTATAGAGTTAGGGAGGGTTTTTGGATGAGATTAGAACTATATCGAGTTCTAATGTGTTGCCTTGGTGTCTAGTTGGGGATTTTAATGTTGTCAAATCAGGGAGAGAGCGAAGTAGAGAGTCTAGATTAACTCGGAGTATGAGGATGTTCTCTACCCTTATTCAAGATCTTGCTCTAGTTGATTATCCTTTATTAGGTTGTTGATTTACCTGGTTAAATCTTCAAGAGAATGTTCTTTGTAGTCGATTAGATTGATCCCTTGCGTCGGTTGATTGGGATGAGCATTTCCCGCATTTGATTCAGAAATTATTACCTAGATTGGCTTCAGATCGTTGGCCCATTTTGTTATTGTTGAGGTGAATAATCATGGTCCTTCCCCATTTAGATTTAAGAATATGTGGCTTACTCAGAGGTTCTTTAAAGATGAAATATAGAATTGGTGGATGGAGTGTGGGAGGGGGACTTAGAATCGAGCTGGTTTTAATTTTATGAGATCATTAAAATTTATGACAGGCAAGATTAAGAGGTGGAATTGTGAGACCTTTGATGATATTCATGCTAGGAAAAAAGTGGTGTTTGAAGAGATTGAGAAGTTAGATCAGTGGAAGCAACAAAGGGATCTATCTGAAGAGGAGAGGGAGTAGAGGTCTTCTCAGACGGGAGAGTTGGATTCTATGCTTAAACAGGAGGAGATTAGTTGGAGACAGAAATCTAGGATATCTTGGATAAAGGAAGGGGATGCGAATACTAGATTCTTTCATAAAATGGAAAATAAGGGCTAAAATGAATTCTATTAATAGTCTTGTGGTGAATGGAGTTAGGATTGAGGATATGAGTAGTATCACAGAGGCTATGATGGAATTTCATATTAGATTGTACACATCTGAGTAGGAATTTGGTTTTAATCTTAGGAATATCCATGGGGAGGCCCTTTTTAGTCGGCAGATGGAGTGTTTAGAGAGTCCTTTTGAGGTGGAGGTTAAAAGAGCTATTCTAGAGAGATAAAGCTCCGGGTCTAGATGGTTTTACCATGGCTTTCTATAAAGGCTGTTGGGAGGTGATTAAAGAGGATCTAATGGGGGTGTTCAATGAGTTTTATTCTGATGGGGTGATTAATAAAGTTACTAACGAGACCTTCCTAGTGCTTATTGCGAAAAAGGTTGGGGCTAGTGAGCTTAAGGATTTTAGGCCAATTAGTTTGACTACTGACCTACATAAAATTATTGCGAAGGTGTTGGTTGAGAGACTCGGAGTGATTGGAGACCTAGTGTCTTCGAATCAGTCAACTTTTATTGCTGGGAGGCAAATTTTTGATAATGTCTTGATGGCAAATGAGGTGGTAGAGGAATGAGGGAGGAATGCTTTGCCATGTCTTATGTGCAAATTGGATTTGGAAAAGGCATATAATAGGGTGGAGTGGGATTTCATTGATTCTATGTTGAAATGGAAAGTGTTTGGGGATAGGAGGAGATAGGATTGGTGGATGTATTTCGAAGGTTTCCTTTTCATTCTTAGTTAATGGGAGTGTTCATGGGCATTTTGAGTCTTCTAGAGGAATTAGACAGGGTGGTCCTTTATCTCCTTTTCTTTTTACTCTAGTAGGAGATGTGTTGAGTAGGTTCTTCTCTAAAGCGGAAAATATGGGGCTTGTTAATGAATTTTCAGTGGGTAGGGACATGGTGTCTGTCTCGCATTTGCAAATGAAGAGGCTAGCTACTTGGAAAAAGGAATTACTTATCATTGGGGGGGAGGGGGGGCATGTCACTTTGATTCAATAAGTTTTAGCCAATCTTCCCGTTTATTACCTTTCTATTTTTGTGCTCCATCGAAAGTAGTTAAGATTTTGGAGAAAATTCAAAGGGATTTCTTGTGGGAGGGAGGTGATCATAGGAAGGATCATTTGGTGAAATGGAAGATAGTTTATAGAAGTAAAGATGCAGGTGACCTGAATTTAGGTAATATTCAGCTTCAGAATTCTTGGAAAATGGCTATGACGGTTTGGCATGGACAATGATGCACTTTGGTTTAAGGTAATTGTAAGCAAATATGGGATGGGTGATAATGTTAGGGAAATTAATCAAACAACAAGAATTTATTATCATAGCCCTTAGAAGGCCATATCTTCTATTACCTCTTTTTATCCTATTCTTCGTTTTGGGGTGGGTAGGGGTATGCATGTTCGATTTTGGCATGATCTTTAGTGGGGAATCTATTTTTAAAACCAGATTTTATAGATTATTTTTTGGGGAAAATCGTAGGGATGCTGTCGTATCTGACTTTCTTTCTTGGTCATCCATAGGTTTGGTTTGGAATCTTGGTTTTAGAAGGTATCTTAGACCATGTGAGATGGGTGAGTTGTCAAGTTTTATTGATAGTGTCCAACATTTTTTTATTGACTCTGAGACTTCGGATTCTTGAGTTTGGTCCTTGGAATCTAGTGGTGTGTTCTTTACCAAATCTTTTTTTTTTTTAAATTCCTTGGTAGATTGAATAATTTAGGTCAAGTATTATTTCTTCCTTCCAAGTTGTGGAAGGTGAAAGTCGTTCCTAGAGTTGGGCTTTTTGTGTGGACTGGCATTTTATACCGAGTTAATACTTGTGATATGCTTTAGAAGAGAAGAGGCAATTTGACCATTTCTTCATACATTTATTTTATGTGCAGGAATCAAGGGGAGTCGGTGAATCATTTGGTTGTTCATTGTTATGTTGCCAGGGGGATATGGATGTATTTTTTGAGGTTGTTAGCAGTGTTTGCAATGTCACCGACATGTTGTGACATGTCGGCATTTTTTGAGTTAGCGACATCGATACCATGGGAAGTCGATAAATCGACATTTTCCCCCATGTCGATCGACATGTCGCGACATGTCGTTATATGTCGCGACATATAGCGACATGCGGTGGAAAATTTTTAAAACAGCCCCCCACGTGTTGACATGTCGCGACATTGTAGATCTATATCTTTAAGATGTCTCACATGTCGTGAGACATCTCCCCAAAGGCCAAACCCTCTCAAACCCTCTTCTACACTTGTAAGCTTGTAAGTTGTAACTTTGTTGGCTACTTGGCTAGTTTGATACTTTGATCATTTATGAATTATAATATCTTAGTTAAGTAGAGTTCTATTGACTAGTTATTTGTTAATTGTTATTTTATAATTTTATGTACAATTCTGCCAACTTGAAGACTTGAATTGACTGACATCTCGACAGTCGACACTACACAGCATCAACCCTAACCCCCCTCAACTAATGATCTTGATTAAGTGAGTGTTTGTTTTTGCATATTTTGATGTATTTAGGCGTATTTAGGCTTCAAATATGCTTATATAGAAGTTGGGATTAAAACTCCAATAAAAAACTAAGATTTCCCACAATTTCCCACCATTTTCCCCAGATGTCGCGACATGTCATGCGACATCGACATTGCAAACCTTGGTCTTGTACACACCTGGTGTACATTTACACCCCCCACCCCCCTTTGTATTTTGATCCTTTTTCATTTGAATATCTATCCATCCTTATCGATCAAAAAAAAAAAAAAAGTGTGGGTTTGATTTTTTTTTTTAACAAAGAGATATTTTATATATGAAAACAGGTAGAATGTACAAAGGCCCCCAAAGGATGGGAAAGAAAGGACTGAGAAGAAACTAGAACACAGACCAGTACAGACTAAAGAGTACAATACACAAGATATCCGAGAAATAAATATACAAATCTCCCGTTGTAACCTCACCCCTAAATCACCTCCTCTATAAGTATTCCCCAAAACAACTCCACTCGTAGCTCCTTTGACTAGAGAATCGGGTATCCCATTCACTAACCTAGGAATCAAAGAGAACAAGATGTTCAGCTCCTAAGCTAATATGCGAGCAAGCTTCACCAAATGAACTACGCGCCAAGGAGAACCACTCTTGTCCGATAACCAAGACAACTGTCGATGAATTGCCTTCGACCACGAATTCTTTGACCCCAATATTCTTCGCCCCCCTCAACCCTGTAAGAGCCGCCCACATTTCTGCTGTAATTCGGCCTGAGAAAGCGTGGACAAGGAGCCCTTGATTATCACTAAATGTGGGATGGGCTAATCCATCAAATTCTGCAGAACAACTAGCTGGGCACCGGATATGGGCCTTAACAGTTTGCTTGAGACACCACATCAGGGTTTTAATCTTAGTCCAAGTCAGATGGACTGTAAAGTAAACCGGGTGGTTCAAGCCTTTAATCCAAATTTCTCTTCTATTAGAAGGGAAATGGAGATGATTGCGAACTCCATCAGCGAGGCCAGAAGTAAAACACCAGTGGTTTCGGTGGAGGATTCGGTAGCTGAGATGGAGGTTGCTGATCAAGTTACAGTAATTCTCGATCTGATTCGTGCACGGTACAATAGCAAGGAAGCATGCGAGGCCACAGCTAGGCAGTTTCTGGTCTTTGCAAGTACAGGATCCAAATTTCAGGCTATGGTATCAAATGATAAACAGCAACTCACTGTTACAAATAAAATCTGTAAGGGGAATGATGAGATGATCAGTGAGGAAGCTCCAACTGAAGCGAATATAATAGGTGAAAGTCAGGTTTCCTCCGAGCTATCCAGGTTGCGTCGTTTTGAGACTGTAGAAGTATGCCCTTCCTTCTACTCTCCTCCCCTCTGCGTTGTTATCGCCCCTCTCTGTCCAATGTTGGATCATAGTTTGCTATCAGATGAGGTAGGAATAGTGAAACCCATAAAAGGTATGAGCATTTCCCTACAGTTTGGTAATTGTTTCTTACTATTATCTGCGATCCATTTATGCTTTGAATCAGGTACTAAAAGGCATCTTGCCAATGCTTTTCTGCCACGGCCGTCTACAAGTTGAAGTTGAATTCGAATCAGAATATTCCGGGGATGGGCTCAGTTAAGGCCAGTGTGGGAACTTTTGTGGGGGATGGAAGCTGGAGTGGGGCTAGTGGTGTGAATACATTATTATGTAGATGGGTTGGAGGAACAGGATCTTTTGAATGATATCAATGGTTCTTCTGTTAAGACGGAAAAGTTAGCTTCGGAGAATTGTTAGATGATTGGGTGGAGGTTGAAGATATAGCTAAGCTGTTTAGATTAGAAATTTCGGAAAAAAGCAGAGAAGCAGTAGGTATTTTGGAGGGGGTTTCTAGATTAAGTAAAAGAAGGGAGAGTGTTCGGGTGAGCCCATCCATCAAGGACAAAGAGCTTCGTAACCTGGAATGGAACTAGGAGGAATTGCAAATAAAAAAACTCAGGTGGTTCCTTGTCTAGTGATTAATGAAGATACTTAGTTGGAACATCAAAGGTCTAGGGGTTGAGGAGAAAGAGATAGCAATTAAGGATTTGTGTAGGTCGGTTAAACCTTCGGTAGTTGTCACCCAAGATACTAAAAAACAGTCTTTTGGAAGGAGGATTGCGAGAAACCTTTGGGGTGCGCAGAACAGAAAGTGGGTGTGTTTACCATCTATAGGTGCGTCAGGTGGAGTTTTGAACTCTGTTGTTAAAATCTTACGAGTCATTGCATAATTTTAAGATTCGATTTGACCCTAGATCGATTTGAATCAGTAAAAAAATTGGTTTATGTTTTAATTTTACGATTCACACATTGAATATTATGTTTTAATGATTTAATCGTACGATTCAACTCTACTACACTATAAATTGTTTCTATTTTTTTATATATACATAGTGGTTACTCGTCAAAAAAATATATAGAACATAATACTCTAAAATGATTAAATATACGTAAAAAACATAGCTTACTAATTTTAAACAATAAAAAATCTCGTTTCCTAAGAGAAATCCAAAACCTAAATACCAACCCCTACTTCCACTAAAAACTATTATAAATCTTACGATTTATGATTCAAAATTACGATTCGATTCTAAGTGGCCCCATACAATTTTCGATTCAATACACGATTCGACAACCTTGGTTTGGATTATTTGGGACGTGGATAAAGTTGAATGGGGTGAAGTGTTTGTTGGGTCCTCCTGTGTGTCAGTCTCGTTTAAGAATCTGGAGGATGGATTTGAATGGGTATTAACTGGGGTGTATGGTCCTAATTCTTACAGGGATAAAGAGGATTTTTGGGAAGAAATTAGATCCATCTTGAGGAGGAACAGAAAACCATGGTGCCCTATTAGAGATTTCAATGTAGTTAGATTTGGAGAGGAAAGAAATAGAGGGTCTAGAACACATAGTAGCATGAGACGATTTTCTACCTTGATACAAGATCTTGCTTCGGTGGATTATCCATTACTTGGGGGTTGGTATACATGGTCTAATTTAGAGGCAAATGCCCTTTGTTGTAGATTAGATAAATGTCTTGCTACTGTGGATTAGGATGCCCACTTTCCGTCCCTCTCCCAAAAACTCCTCCCTAGGTCCACCTTAGACTATGGGCCAATTTTAATGCCATTAGAGTTTAGCTTTCATGGTCTATGCCCTTTTCGATTTGAGAACATGTGGCTTACCCAAAAATCCTTTCTCAAGGAGGTTGAGAAGTGGTGGAGTGAGAGGGAGGAAGTTGGGCCTAATTGAGTTGGTTTCTCTATTATGAGATTCCTAAAATTTTTGAAGGAAAAAATCGAAGCATGGAATAGACCGACATTTGGTGATTTGTCTTTCCGAAAGAAGCTTGTTCTTGATGAGATTGGAATCATTGACCCATATGAACAGCAAAGAGTTCTTATCGAGGGCAAGAGAGACTCTAGGAAAGTAAGGAAATGAGAGTTTGATACAATCCTTAGACAAGAAGAAATTAGTTCAAAACAAAAATCTAGGTTTCCTTGGCTTAAAGAAGGGGATGGGATCTCTCAGTTTTTTCACAAAATCGCAAATGGAAGAGTAAAGATGAATAATATCAATGGTTTAATGGTAAATGGGGAGATAGTAAAGCATATGGATGGTGTCATTGAGGCTTTAAATGACTTCTATGTAAAGCTGTACACATCCGAACATGACCTTTTGATTTACGTAATGTGCAAGGACAAGCCCTATCCATTGATCAGGTGCCTTGGCTAGAGAGGCCTTTTGTTGAAGAGGAAGTGAGGGTGGGAATTATGGTAATGGAGCGTGATAAGGCTCCGGAGCTGGATGGCTTTTCTATGGCCTTCTATCAAGATGCATGGGAAGTCATTAAAGGGGATCTGATGTTGGTATTTAGGGAACTCTTTTTTTTATTAGTAGTATTTCGGGAATTCCTTCAAAATGGTGTGATCAATAAGATTACTAATAAGACCTTTTTGGTACTTACTGCAAAGAAAGACGGGGCAAAAGAAAAGGATTTCAGACCAATTAGCTTGATTAACAGTTTGTACAAAATAATATCTGAAGTGTTAGCAGTGAAGCTTAAAAGGGTTATTGGATGCATTGTGACTAAGAACCAATCAGCCTTTATTGAAGGAAGGCAGATTTTGGATAGTGCACTGATTACAAATGAGGTTGTGGAGAATAGAGTTAGAAGTGTAATGCCAATTTTAATGTGCAAATTGGATTGTGAGAAGGCTTATGATAGAGTCGAATAGGGACTTATAGACTCGGTTTTACAATGGAAGGGTTTTGGTCAGAAGTGGAGGAAATGGATTGTTGGATGTATAAAAAATGTGTCGTTCTCCTTTGTAGTCAATGGGGGTGTACATGGTCACTTCACCTCCTCCAGGGAACTTCATCAAGGTGATCCTCTCTCCCCTTATCTTTTCACCCTTGCGGGTGATGTTTTGATTTGATTCATTATACAAGCAAAGAGTATGGGTCTTATTGCAGGCTTTTCGGTGGGAAGGGATAGGGTGTCAGTGTCTCATTTGCAATATGCTGACGATACCATATTGTTCTTTGAGGCAGTTGAGGAATAGGCTTAATGAGTTAAAGCTATTTTGAGATGCTTTGAGATGGTGTCAGGCCTAAAAGTCAATCTTAAGAAATCAAGCATCTCTTTTTTCAATCTAGAGTCTAGGAGGGTTCAACAATTCGCAAAATACATGGAATGTGGGTCGGTAGCTTTGCCAATTAGGTATTTAGGTTTGCCTTTAGGCAATATTGCAAGATCTTTTCTTCCTTTTGGACTCCTATTGTTGAAAAGCTGGAGAGAAGATTGGCCACATGGAGAAGAAATTACTTATCTTGGGGGAAGGGTTACTTTGATTCAATCGACTATGGCTAATTTACCCACTACCTATCCCTATTCCGAGCACCAGGAAGGATAGTTAGAACAATTGAGAAACTTCAAAGGGGACTTGCTTTGGGAAGGTGGGGACCATAGAAGAGACCATCTAGTTAAATGGGCATAGGTGTGTAGAAGCAAGGAATCAGGGGGACTCAACATGGGAAATATTCTGGTTCATAATTCATCTCTTCTAGGTAAATAGTTGTGGCGATTCAATACAGACAATAATGCATTATAGTCCAAGGTAAAAGTAAGCAAGTATGGATTGTGTGATAATGGATGAGACATTCGCCAATCAGTACGGATCTATAGTCTCAACCCTTGGAAGGCCATCGCTCCACTTGCACCATCTTTTTACTCAACTTGAGATTGGGGGTTGGAAACGGTCGTCGTATCCGGTTTTGGCATGACATTGGTGGCGGGAATCCAATTTTACACCCGCTTCCATAGTTTATTTCTGGTGGCTAGGGAGTGGGATGCACTTGTCTCAGATATCCTTTCTTGGTCTCAATCAGTTCTTAATTGGAATCTGAAGTTCAAACAGGATCTACAATCGGGTGAATATAGAACACTTGGTAATATCAGAGAGTGTCTTCGCTATTTTTTATTGATCCTGGATCTCAGGATACTCATTTATGCTCCTTAGAGTCTATTAGGCGTTTCTCCACTAAATCCTTTTTTCAGCACCTTCGTAAGGATGCCAGCCTGTCTCCAGTCGCTTTTCCCCCTTCAAGACTTTGGAAACCTCGAGTCCCTCCCTCCTAGAGTCAAGCTTTTTGTGTGGACTGCTATAGAATCAATGCAAGTGACCTATTGCAAAGGAGGAGTGGCAACCTGGCTATTTCTCCACATATTTGTTTCATGTGCAGGAGAGGGAGAGTTGATGGATCATCTCTTCCTACATTGCAGTTTTGCTTGGAGTGTGGATGTACTTTATGCATAGCTTGGGAGTGGATTGGGTGACACCGGGGAAAGTAATATTATTATTATGCTAGTGGAGATTCCGAGGTTTGGAAAATAGAGGGAATACATTAAGTGAACTGCAATTCTTTGCCATTTTTTTTGGATTATTTGGGGTGAACGGAACAAACAAATCTTCGAGGATTCAGAGAGGAGCTTTAGCTCAACTATTGATTCTATTTTGGGAATGGTGGCCTTATGGGCGACAGCTTCTCCGATTTCAAGGATTTCACTGTGGAGTCGATTATCAGGGATTGGAATGCAATAGTGTATACGTCGCCAGCTCGAATCAGACAACGCATATCATGGATCGTCCCACCTATAGATTCCATTAAACTTAACTTTGATAGATCATCCTTGGGAAACCCGGGGAGCTCATCCTATTCCATTCTCCCCAAATCTCCCAAATGATGCAGAAGTATAGAACCCTATAGATAATCCGACCTTTCCTACCCAACACAAGAAAGCACCATTGATCAAAAAGATCTCTCACATGTCTTGGAGGGGACCAACCACATCAATATCTTTAACAAAGAAACCCCAAATCTTCATGGCAAAACTGCAAGACAAAAAAAGGTGGTCCACTGATTCCGCATTCTGTAAACACATCACACAAAACTGAGGAGATAAGGCCATAAACTTTCTTCTCTTTTGGAGATTATCAGTGGTATTAATGTGATTCAAGAAGACAGTCCAAACAAAAGCTTTTACACCTATGAACTCCACAGACGATAGAAAGAAGAAGGAAAACCAATGCTAGGATAATCACCCCTAAGAGTACCAAGGAATGATTTGCATGAAAAACTACCAAAAGGGTCTGGACACCAAACGCGAGAATCAAAAGACGAATCAACAATAATCATATTCTTAAGGAGGTCAAACAAGCTGGCCAACTCATCGACATCGGCTGGCCTAAGTTCCCGACGCATTAGGAGATTCCAAGAAAGATCCGACAACGACCAACTAAGGACCTCAACAACAGTGACCTCCTTACAATAAACAAGCCTAAAAATTCTAGGAAAACGAAGATCCAAAGAGGACTCCCCTCACCACAAATCGGACCAAAACCGAATAGACTCCCCCGAACCCACAGAAAAACGAACTATGCTAAAGAAAGTAGGGAATAATACAATAATACTCTTCCAAATGCTATTCGATTTAATACGGGCCAAGGGATTAGCATCCCAACAATTTGCATGAATACCATACTTACTTGCAATGATAGAACGTCACAGAGCCTTCTTTTGTTTGGTTCAAGCTTATTCAGGTCCGATTGGGACGGGAGACTCGACTAGGGCAGAGTTGTGGCTTTGATTGTAGGTTTGGAGGCAAAGAAGCTTATAGTGGACAACTTAAAAGTGGAGGGTGATTACTCTTCAGTCATCTCTTGGATGACAAGGACTAGTCCTCATCCTTGGAGATTTGATCACCCCATTCATTTGGCAAGATATCTTGATCAAGGCATGAGAGTATCTTTTTCCCACAATCCTTGTTCAACAAACGCGATTGCTGATACTTTGGCCAGGGAGGTGTGAGTGGGGAATCTTTAGCTATGGGTTAGACATAGATGATAGTCTAGAGGAAATTCAATGATTGGTATTATGCGAACTTCTCGTTCTCCCTTAGTATCTTTATGTACTTTATTTGGTTTCTTTTCTGTTTTTGATCACATTTTGCTATCTGTTGTAGACTCTTGCACTATTTGATGATTAATGAAATTGGTGTTAATTATCAAAAAAAAAAAACTACACCTATCCCCACCAGACCAAGATTTCCCAAAGAGCTCCCATCAAAATTTAACTTGAAGAATCCCTTACATGGTGGGTTCCGATCAACTAGTGGTCTAGCAAAAAACGATAAGAAATTGTCATAGTAACCCAAGTTCTGCCAATGTCCATGAGGCCGACGTCTAAACTCCGGTAGTATATCGACCCAAGACGCTACCAGTCTCACAATCGAATCAATAATTGTGTGGACAGATCTTCTCCTATCCTCCAAGATCATGCTATTACGCTCCCTCAAAATAGACAATAAAATGGCATATAGGCATATTCTGTACATAAGTCGGCCCCCTCTCACCTAAGAAGGGAACCTCCACTGCCCAAAAAGTGTCGTAATGGTATGCTCCAATGAACACCTGTCAAGCTGTGAAAGAAACTCCAAATCATCATAGCATAGTCATAGGGTAAAAGGAGGTGATTTACAGATTTTCCATGTCTCATACCCACAACACATACCCGAGGACAGAAACACGAGATAGGTGGTCTTTTTTGCAAATGCCAGTGTCTCAGTGGTATTGATCCTATACAGGAGAAAGGACCGCACAAAAGCTTTGACCATAGGAGGCACTTGGGATTTCAAAAAAAAAAACTAAGGTGAGAAATGCAACTGATTAGGCTCATGATCCTCCAATATTACCCTGAAAAAAGCTTTGGTTGAAAACTGGGCACGGGAATCAAGACACCGGACTCGAGTCTAGGGCTGGAAGATTTATAAATGAATCTCCGAGGAAGACAAAGACGAACTAAGCTCATCCATGTCTACAGGTCTAAGATCCCTTCTAAAGTGTAGGTTCCAAGACATACCAAATGAGACCAAGATAAAACATTAGACACTCGGGCATCTTTGTTGGTGACAACACAAAACAGTTTAAGGAATCGAGCTGAAAAAATGGAATCCCCCCACCAAAGATCCTGCCAAAACCTAATGGGCGAGCCAGAACCTACAAAGAATCTCACCCATGAAACAAAAAGGAGGAAGATGGATGAGATTTCCTTTCAGGGACTGCCTACAAATATTCTTGCACGTACATTGATGTTCCATTCCAATTCGTCCCACATTTGCTTGTTATCACCACTCTCCAGAGTCTCCAACTCTAAACTGAATTTCCATAGTCACTTACCTAACAGCGCTGAATTTTGAGCCTTTGAGTTACCCCGATTAAGTCAACTCTTACACTTGTCCTTACACGTTCCTACTTACTCCACCATCCCACAAAAAGTCTCTTTGTATTTTTTCAATCTGCGTAGGTACTCATCTTGCTAGGGACTCTAAATACGAATATGTAGTTCATTGGAAGGTTAGCTAAAGAAGACTGAATGAGCTATTCACCCACCGAAAGATAAGTAATTATGCTTGCATGTAGCTAAATGTCTCTCGAACCTACCAATAAATGGATTCTAGAACTGGGCATTACGATGGTTGCCGCCCGACGAGAGAAATAAGTAGGACATGAGCCACCACCCCCCTCCCCTGCACCCTAGAACCAGTACATACTTTTTCAGAGTTGCCATCTACATGGATCCCAGATAGAATGCTTTTCTCCAAATTTACCTTCAACCCTGATACTAATGCTTCAAGAAAGAGTATTGTGTCGCAGACACCTGAACTTCCTGCTTTCCTACCCCAAATCCTCTAATCCATTCCAAATCCTCTGCACTTCAAATGAAACGACTCAACATGTCTCCCACCAACATGAATAATAGTGATGAAGAGAGATCGCCTTGCCTAAGGCCTCTAGAAGACAGGGAAAAACAAAACAAAGTCTCCCTCATTTATGCTAAAGGAGAAAAAGACGTTTTTAACACACCCTCTAGACCATAAGCACCATAAACCTTTCCACCTAAGATTTTTTTTTTTTGATAATTAACAACAGTTTCATTAATCATCAAGGCTCAAAGAGCGCAAAGTAGTACAAGCAAACAG
>JAUPMG010151378.1:0-11014 GCA_031762675.1 Pachysandra terminalis
TCAATTAGATCAAAACTCCAGCATAAGCAAAGTCTGATGGTAAGTCAAGCTAAGACCAGAATATGGTCAACAACTCAAAATGGCTATGCTGTGCAAAGTGATGTGATAGTGCACATTAACTATTCAATCACATAAGTGTACAGTGGTGCCTTAACTCCAAACATAGATTAGGATGTTATAAAACATAATTACCCCTCATAATCACAATTCAAATCCAAGAAATCACAAGTAGATGATAAATCTGAACAACCATAGTCAAACAAATTTCTCAGATGCTAACATATAAATAATTAATCATAATTAACCTGACTTAATTTACCATGACTAAACCAATTAATTAACAAGACTTAAAATAATCAAACAATTAATATAACCTGATCTATGCCAACCGGCAGGCTAACCGGCACGTCGGTAGGCCATCCGGTAGGCTAGGCAGTGGATCAAAATACATTAAACTAACCCTTGTAGTAACCGGCGGGCTGTCAGGTACGCCGGATAGCCATCCGACAGGCTATCCAGGGAGTCAAATTAAATGTTACAGACAAAAAGGGGCCACCGGCAGGCTAACCGGCACACCGGTAGGCTACCCAATAGGTTCACAAGGCCACTCACAAATCGTATAGCCGTCGATAGGCTATACAGTGGGCACCAGACCACCATCTGGGATCCTGCGAGGTCCCGGTAGGCTACCGACATGCCGGTAGGGCTGCTGGGCCTCCTGGGTCAACCAGCAGGCTATCCGGCACGCCGGTAGCTCGCCGATTGGGCCCAGTTCGGGGTTTTCACATGTTTTCATAATTTTAACTAAGATTTAACAATTTTACAAAACAAAAACTTATTTTTATTTTAAGTTCCGAACATAACCCAATAATAACATCAACTAATTAATCAAAGTCTCAAGCTTGGAAGAATATAATTAGGAAAATCAAGTTTCATGAAGAACATGCTTTTACATGAATTGAATTTAATGAAACATGTCATATTCTTTGAATATGGCATATTCCTTAATTCAATTCAAGATCATACATGAAATTGAGATTACTTACCTTGGTTGTTTGCGCAAATTCTCGTTCTTCCTTACTCCAGTTCAAGCTTTGAACAGTCTTCTTCTTCCTTAGCTCCAATTCTCCAACCCAGAATTTTTAATTATTGGTTTGAACGACCAAACCATGTTCTTAGATAGTTTATGAGTTAGATTTTGTTTAGGACTTGTCTCAAACCTTGGTTTTAGATTAATTAATCTACACCTTTGGATTAAAACAGTAGTACTCCTAGTGAAATACAAACATTATCCAACCTCTTTTATTTAGATTAGGAGTTATCTAATTCCCATATCTTATTATCAATTAAATCCTGACCATTGATTATGTCTAATTAATCCTGCGAAATCCCAGCCATTAAAATAACTTTGTGGTTATGGTTGTGTGTGATAATTGGTCAAAGTCAATTAATAAGCCTTTACTAAAATTTTTAACTTTGCCCTTAATTTCTAACTAATTACACCTTAACTTATTACTAATTACACTAAACTCCCCTAATTGACTTGGGTTATTACAATTTACTCCATGGACTTCAAGGTGTGATTGGGTTTTGGATTGGGCTTTGTTCATCTACTCTTCATGCCTTGAAGCTTAGTTCACTTGAAACTTTAATGGACTGGTTTAAGCCCACTTTCTCCATATCTTTGTCAGACATGCAAAACAGCAAATATGCGTTAATTCATTCACAATTACATGTCTCTAAGACTAACAAGTAGCAATAATAGGTTCAAAAGCATAAGTGCTACACACTTATCACTTACCTTGCTGAGATGATCAACTTTAACTCTTAAGCTTTAAGCTTTAAGCTTCAAGCTTCTGGAAATCTTCTATTGTTGTTAGCCTTCTTCTTCCTCTTGTTCTCTTCCTTTTTCTCTTCTCTCCTTCTCACAAAAACAAGAGATTAGGGTTAGGTTGAAGAACTTAAACCCTTCTAATCCCCAACTAAATCCATGCCCTTAGATTCAACTTACTTAACGTAAAAAGGATCTTAACCCCTAATTAAGATATTTAAGTGAGAGAGATAGAGTGTGTGCTCATACAGCTAACTTAAGTGTTCTAACCAATAAGATAGGTTAAGGCATACCACTCATAACTCCCAATATCAATGAAAATTACGAATAAACCCAAAACATAAACTAAAATTTTAGTTCGTTACAATCTACCCCCTTAAAAGAATTTCGTCCCTGGAATTCACATACCTACCGTTTGAATAGGTAAGGATATTCACAACGGATGTGCTCTTCCAATTCTCTTGTGACGTCTAACTCGCTGTGATGGCTTCACTGGATCTTCAATATAGGCATTACCTTGGTGCATAACTCTCGCTCCTTGTGGTCCAAGATTCTCATCGGTAGTTCTTCATATAAGATGTCCTCCTGAATGGATTTGGTCTGCCAGTCGATGATGCAAGATGGATCGGGATGATACTTCCGGAGCATTGACACATGAAACACGTCGTGCACTTGAGACAAATTGGTAGGTAGAAGTAGTCTATATGCAACTTCCCCGAATCTCTTAGTAATCTCGTGCAGTCCCATGTACCTCGAAGCTAACTTTCCTTTCTTGCCCAATTTGAATAACCCTCTCATTGGTTATACCTTCAGGAATACCCAGTCTCCCACTTCGAACTCTAGCTTCCTCCTTCTAGTGTCGGCGTAGTTTTTTTGTTTACTCTGAGTTGTGAGAAGTCTCTCTTTGATGATCTTGATCTTGTATGTTGTCTCTTGGATCACGTATGGTCCCATGCCCATGAATTCTCCTCCTTTGTTTGAACACAAGAGTTATCTACAAGGTCTTCCGTACAAGGCTTCGAATGGTGCCATGCCAGTGCTAGTCTAGTAACTGTTATTGTAGGAGAACTTCACAAGTGGAAAATGTTCGTCTCAGCTCCCCTTGAGGTCTAGAATACACGCCCTCAGCATATCTTCAAGTATTTGGTTGACTCGCTTCGTCTGACCGTCGGTCTGCGGAAGTTGGTAGTGCTGTAGTTCAGTCCGGTTCCCATCGCTCTCCGTAAGCTCTTCCGAAACCTGGATAAGAAATGTGAATCCTTGTCGGAGACGATCATGACAGGTACACGGTGTAGTCTCATGATTTCCTTCATATACAACTTGGCTAAGTCTTCAATTGTAAGGACCTAAATCCACTAAAGAATCGCCCATATTTATTGATTTGAATTTATAGAATTTAATGATATTTTTCTGTATTTATTTGGTATATAAATAGTATTAATATGCTATATGGATATCTGCGTAATTCTATTATATGGGTGTAAATAAGATAAAGTATGGGGAACTGATTTGAATGAAATCAAATCAGTTAGGATTTTTTGTTTTGAACGCACGATCAAAGGGGGCGTGCAAATTGTTTTGGCAACCTGGCTTTGTGTTTTGGAAATAGAGGTTTAAAAGAATTAGGGTTTCTAATCTCACCTAATATTGCGTTGATTCTAGATCTGAGTTCTATAGAGCTGCTGGAGAAGAAGTGAAAAAGAAGAAGAAGAGTTGGTGGAAATAGTTGAGGCTGGGACTTGTAGAGGCTTGGATCGTTGCATCCTTATTTCGCACAAGGAAGGGCATTCTTAGGAGTATTTAGAGACCCAAGAAGATTCAGGTAAGCTGCTGGGGTGATCATAGTTCTTTTGTTGAAATCATTAACTCACTTTTTGATCCGAATGATTGTTTGAATTTAATGTTGATTAAATGATTTAGATCCTTGTTATATTGGTTTTTGGATGAAGTATTGGTGTTTATTTATGTTTTCGGAGACATAATAGTGATTATATGATGTTTAGAATGTATTTGATAACCTAAGTTTGGATTTCAAGACCCAAAGAAAAACCCAGTTTTCGCGCAGGTCGGCAGGCATCAATCCACTGACGCCTCTGCTGACAGAGACACATTTCTAGGCTAATTTTGCTATTTGAGAGGCTTCAGTCCACCGACGCCTCTACCGATGACCCTGTGACTTCTCAGATACCTTCGGTCCACCGGTGCCTCTGCTGACAAAGACATGTTTTTAGACAAACTTGACCCTTCGATAGACCTCAATCCACCGACGCCTCTGCCGACGAACCTGTAACTTGCACAGTAAATGGTATTTTGGGTAGATGACCTAGGTGGCTTTACTAGTGACAGTCAATCTTGGTGATCCAAGGTTCTTGTGACAACCATTCCCACCTTAGATTGATCCCGTGTAATTGTAGACATCTGGAAACCTACTTGATTGTTGTGTTTGTTGTGATAACGGATGATAGCTTGTGATACTTTGGGACGTGTGACATACATCCAACGCATGTCTATGGATATGTGGCACGCGCAAGCGCACGCTACAGCTAATGCTTCAATTATCTCACTCCAAACTACGTGAGGTTTCCTATTTGGGATTGATACCGTCACAGATTTAGACGCTTGGCATACATGGATGCACATTGCATCCGTTGTTACAGCTTCCACACTTCAGAAAATGTGATTGTCTTACAAAAAAATATTCGCTTGTGTTGACTGCTTGGAGCTGTGGTATTACACAACAGTGATCCTTCTGATTGGCAGCTTCAAGAATGCTGCAATTGCAATAGATGCCATTTCAATATGGTTAGTTCTCCATTCTTGCGTGTTCTACCTTTCTTCTTGTGCTGTGGATAATAAACCTGCTTCCCAGATCCTGATCTTTTCATTTTCTGTATCTGAACTGGTAGCATGAACTTGCAAATGTGGACTACCACAGTTGCTATGGGTTTCAATGCAGCAGTCAGGTTAGTGGTTTCAATTCCAATTGTTTCAATCAAGTCAGAATTTCCCTTCATTCTTCAAACGTATTTATGACCCTTTTTCACAGTGTACGGGTCGCCAATGAACTTGGAGCTGGTCACCCAAAATAGGCAAAGTTTTCAACAGTGGTGACTGTTACAACATCGGCCGTGTTTGGTATTATGTTCGCAGTTGCGTTATAGCTACCAGACATGATTTCCCAAAAGTGTTCACAATGAAACCTGTGGTTATAAGGGAAACAAGCAAGCTGGTTTATCTTCTGGCAGTGACTATTCTTCTCAATGGCATCCAATTTTTTCTCCATGGTATCTATATTCTGATCTGCTAGGACACACAAAGGAGAGGGAAAAAAATCAGTGAGAAATAAAACAAAAAAAGAAGAGGTGTGTTGTGAGGAACGGCGGGGTTTATTGCTACCCCGTGACCAACCAATCAAACATAGTGTTAAGGATTGGCCGATCTAACTCAGGATCAGCTAAGGACGGGGCATGATCCCAAGCCGATCCTGAAATATCCTGAAGTTCCCTAACTCGGTTTTGGACAAAATCCAAACCAAAACCAAACCGATTATTTCTGACTAAACCTAAACCGAACCTAAACCGAAATAACCCTAAATAAACAATGAGTGAAAGAACAATAAATAGGAAAGTCTCCTCTGTCATTATTGAAACCCTAGCTTCAAATAGAATCTATCGATGCAACATCAAAGAAAATGGAGATCAAAGAAAATGGAAAAGGCCGAAGAGGTAGGACTTAAGAGGAAGAAAGGGAGATAAGGAAAAATAAGAAAACAATGAGTAAAAGAAAAACAAATGAAAAGGATGTGTAATATTGATCATTAAAGGAAGAACAACCACGTGTGAAGTGTGGCTGCATCTATTCTTGTTTAGGCCATCATTGTTGCGGCCGTGTTCTGTTGAGCGACGACGATCTTCAATGATGTAGGCAATCAGATTATCCGAGTGTATGGGCACTCGGATAGTTTCTGTTGTAGGCCTTCACTTGTATCCTCTTTAATGCATTACATACTAGTTTGATGTAAATTGATAAGTGTACTGGGAGGTGGAAATCTATGGAGAAACAACTGCGATGCCTCTGGACTGGGTTGACTATATACTCGTGGGGTGAAAGGGCCCACTTAAACTAGGGTAGGATGCTTGCAAGCGCCTATATAGGTTCGCTATCCCTCGAGTATTGTACACTAAAAAATTAGCCATACTATATGGTAGCCTTGTGCCATGGGTTAGCACCTGGAACGGAGAGGGGATTCTGATAATTCCTTGGATACCTCCTAAATCGACCTTTGTTGTGGGAAGTGTCATTTGAGGTCCACTTATCAAGCGATATTAGTCTTAGTACATCTCATTGTTTGTGTGTACAGCTCATTGCATTCATCTTAGGCCATGTGAATGATTTCATCTCATCTCATTTCATCCCATTTAAACTACTCATTTGGCATTGGATTATGTTGAACTTGTTATTGGATTATTATTGTACTAACCCTTGTGATTGATTTCCATAAGAGGACGGGTGAACAATACATGTTTCTTACTGAGCATCATAGGCTCACACAACATTTTATGTTGTAGGATGAAGAAGAGGGACCGCTCTAGTTGGAGATGATGCTGCCTGTGGACTTGCTGTTTTTCTGTTGATTGCTTTGCACTCCCGAGGGAGTTAGACTTTAATTTATGATGTAATCATTTGATGTTAAACATGTTGAATTTGGTGGTTTAGACTTGTTGGTTGTTAGGCCCAGCTGAGGCCCATACATTGTTTTGATTAAACATTTGATTTTGATTTGATTATTTATGTCGTAGTTACTTCTGCACTCTAATTCTAATTAAATGAAAGTAATTATTGATTTTATTTTATTTATATTGTGGTGGCAATCCACGGTCCAGTTGTGGATCCCGAAGGTCTCACCTTGAGATCGGTGCAATTCCTCATTGGGAATCGTGTCACGGGATCTAGGGCGTGACAGATTGGTATCAGAGCATAAGGTTTGCTCAGGGTATGGTTGCTAATGAATAGAGAATGGTAACACTAATTATCACATAGAAATTGAAGATTTGGTGGAGAAACATAGAAGAACTATAGGAATGTGTGATGTGTGATCTTGTTTGTTGTTATGATTATGTGAGTATTTTATGTTAACTGGGAGGTCTACCTTGTTGAGACCTAAATGGTTGTTCGAGTGTGTAGATGGCAAGAAGGAGGAGGAACTCTAGCATGGGGGAGATTTCAGCTGCTAGGACTGGGGCTGTTGCAGACCCGCAGATGGCAAATGTTTTTTAGATTCTTGGCGATCTGGCTGCTTAACAGCGCGATCAGATGCAACACCAAGCAGTGTTAGACGATAGGATGGTGCAGAGTTCAGCGATTACTTGGCTTGAGAAGTTCAAGAAGTTGACCCCACTGACATATGCAGGACGGGAGAGCCACTTGGTAGAGGACTGGCTCCTGGACATAGAGTAGATCTTCAGGACTATGGAGTGCCCAGAGCAGCAACGGGTGTCCCTTGCCACCTTTTTGTTGAAAGGTGAAGCGCTTCAGTGGTGGGAGATGATCGAGAGGAGCTGGAGATCTGAGATGTCGTGGGCGCTGTTTCGTCTATAGTTTCTAGAGAACTATCTATTGAGTAGCTATAGGAGGCAGATGGCTTCCGAGTTCATGCGACTTGAGCAGGGCATTCTCTCGATGGCCGAGTACTCTCATGCCCCAAATCCAAGATATAGTATCTCGAGGATTCCAAGGGAATAACATTCGGATCCACCACATGGACACGGATATCCAACCACATATTTAACCACATATTGGTCAATCGGAGTCTAAAAATGACAAACATCAGTAGAAGTCTCAATTAAAAACCAAACCTATAGCTCAACGTAAGTCAGTCAAGCTAGAAACCCACAAAAGTAAAATAAAATAACATTTGTTACAATTCATGCCCACCAAGGGTCAAAACCAAATCCATAAAACCTGAAATAAAGTATCCAATGTCTAAATCAAAGAGTCTCCTCTCCATGCCAGCCAGTTAGATGAATTGATTACCTGTTGCATGTCAAGGGTCAGCCGAAGCCTTGTAGAGAAACCAACGAAATTACAATGATCACTTTCAAACATACATAACAATAAAATTAATTCATGCAATTCAATCATCACCTAATACCACAGTCAGATGTATAGCATGCTCATCAACATACTAAAACTCACATAATAAATATGTATATCACATTCAGCATAGCAATCTCTTTTCACATTGAAAACCGTACAAACAATCATATCATATCATGTTAACTGTTGACATGGTCCCACCATGATAAATCATAGGGGACTCGTGATCCCATCATGTATTACATCCCAATACTCACTGTCCCACTATGTCAAATACGACCCACATGATCCCATCAAGTTCTACACAAAGTCTATATATTCCACTATGCCACAACAAACATACACATGGTCCCATTATGTTCACAAACAACCACATAGTCCTACCATGCTACGACCAATAACCACATGCCCACCATGCTATGACCAATATCCACATGGTCCCACCATGCCAAACAAATATGGCCCAATCACAAGCACAAACAATTCAAACAAG
Source organism: Pachysandra terminalis (assembly GCA_031762675.1). Lineage (NCBI taxonomy): Eukaryota > Viridiplantae > Streptophyta > Magnoliopsida > Buxales > Buxaceae > Pachysandra > Pachysandra terminalis. The sequence continues at coordinate 8,421 of JAUPMG010151378.1, forward strand.
TCACATATGGAAATGCACAAAGCATCACCTTAATCAACATGTGCAATGCAATGCAAGTGGTATGATGCAATTATGGAATGAGGATGAGGTGCAATGCAATGCGGGGGTAATTAGGCCTAGCCCAATCACTTGCTCAATCCAACTCACGACCATAGGACCCATCCTTCTAGGGACTTACACCCACGGTAAAAGCCACCATTCCTATTCTTTAAGAAACTTGCACTCAGGATAGAATACACCAGCATCAAACCATTCCTTCAGGGACTTGCACCCACGGTGGAAATACACCTGTAACATTCAACCCATTCATTTAGGGACTTGAACCCAAGGTGGAATTCCACCATTCTTATTCTTTAAGAGACTTACACTCAGGGTAGAATACACCAGTTGACCAAACATTCCTTTAGGGACTTTCACCCATGGTAGAAGCACACCTGTATCCAGTACTTTTCCTTTAGGGACTTTCACCCACGGTGGAAACACACCTGTGTCCAGTACTTTTCCTTTAGGGACTTTCACCCAAGGTGGAAACACACCTGTAACTAGTACCTTTCCTTTAGGGACTGTCACCCATGGTGGAAACACACCTGTACACAATACCTTTCCTTTAAGGACTTTCACCCACGGTGGAAATACACCTATGCACGAACATAAACCAAAACATATAATCCATTCAACACAAACGGTCATTCAAAGGTTGTGGATACTCCCAGTACCCTCATACAACATACAAGTTATCATTAGAACCAAACACAAGTCATAACAGTGGATGCTGCATGTACCACTCAAACCATTCAAATTTCCTATGTAAACATTTCTAACCACCTTCCTTGTAGTCGTATATCCATATCCAGCTCACTAAAGTCGATGTCTCCTTATAATTCATCCAAAACAGCCCTATTTTCCCGAATTTCAGACCATCCAATACACTTTTTAATATTCAACCATAACCACTTATTTTGCACACAAACCAACCTCGTAGGCATGTGTACAACTCCCCAAGGGAACTTTCCCTAAAATCTCACCTCATTTGGGGCTCGGTAGATCCTTAGTATCTGCCGAGGTTCTTACCGAGATTCTCGGTATATCATCTACCAAGCCTCAGTAGATTATCTCGAGAGCTATCAATTTTTTGGGTTTCTTGGTAGATATCTCGGCACCTACTGAGAGTCTACCGAATAAGCAATTCAGCCCAGATTTGGGTATTTCTCCTAGGGCTTCGTGCCCATAACCCAAGATACATATTTCTAGAGTTATAAACCTCAATTATCAGTTTCTAGTCAATGTACTAGTGATCAATACTTAGTATATCAAAGTCTAGTTTATGCAAACAAATCTAGAATACAAAATCAATCCAAATACTAACACAATCTCTTAAATCGTAGATAAATCATATAAACATGTAAGAACATAAAAAAACACAGCAAATATAAATCTAGGCATGATAATCAAACAAACAATCAATATGGTATTCAATCAACTCTCATTCCACTAGATTGCTAGTCTAATATGCCTAAAATCAAGATCAAGCATTATACCTATACCTATAGCATTGATATGATACATGAACATGACTACCGTAAGATTGAAGGAATCCCAACTTGTTCTTCCAGGTTTCTATTCCGACCTAGTAGAAGTCGTCCTCGAGCTTCTCCCGCCTTTTCAAAGCTTACCTAATCTGTGTCTTCCTTCTTTTGTTTCCCCCTTCACTAGCTTCTTCATCCTCACTCTCTTCATGCCTATCGTACCCAACTTCTTCTTCTTAGATTTTCTAGCTCTCTTCTTTCTACAGTATTGTATTCTCTTCTTTTCCTCTCTTTCTTCTTTCTCTTTCTTCCCTCTTGGTCTCCTCATTCTTTCTCTTTTTCTGCAGAACTAAACTAGAATTCTCTCTTCTTTTTCTCTATTTTGGACGTACCAACTAGGGAGAATGGTTCTCTCCCCTCCTTCCTAGCTTCTAGGTCTTCTACCCTTATTGAACTCTATCTGTTTGATTATCTAGAATTCAAATTTGATTTTTCAAATGAAAGAATCGATCAGATTTGTTTGTTTTGGTTTTTTTCCTTAATTCACCTTGCTATTACTTTTTAATTACTTATTTATGTCCCATTGAACTTCTTATTGGGTTTTGAGTCCAGTTCAATTACTTATGTGTTAAGTTCCAACAAATTTAGAAAGTCCAGCCCAATACTGTCAATTCTTAGTTCAGTATATAATGCCCAATTGTTTTTCCTAAATTCTTAATTAGTCCAATCTTACCACGGATCTTTCATAAAATCCCCGATGTGTAAATATTTGATTAATTAGGATTTAATCCATTAATGTTCTAGTTGGTTTCGGGTCATTACAAGTATGAGGACCGGTTCGCGATGCAATCCAGATACGCACCTCACATGGTTGCTAGTAAGGCAGACAAGGCAGCCAAGTTCAAGGAAGGTTTACGTCCCGCCATTCGATCCAGAGTTGTTCCTCAGCGTCTGAAGACCTACGTAGAAATCTACCTATTCTAGTACAGCTATCAACACATGGGTAAGGTTTAAGGAAGTGTTCTTCAAGGAGTACTTCCCTAGGACGGTTAGAAGGGAAAAGGAGAT
>JAUPMG010151399.1:0-11014 GCA_031762675.1 Pachysandra terminalis
CTTGGATGTTTGTATATTATATTATGGTTTAATGTAATAGATTTTACCTTGGACATTTGTATATATCACTTTATATTTAGTTTTTTTTTAAAGGTTTACTTGTAGCTTTAAGTGAATGGTGTTTTTTCTTCTACATGTTTCATAGAATTGATAGTATTTGGTTGCAGGTTCGTACTCATGTATAAATAGGAAAATTATTAACAAAAAAAAAAAAAGGTTATTGATGGCGGTCTTATAAGATGGCCGTCCATAATTATGTTAAAAGGCAGTCCGGACCGCCTCCAAGGGAAAATATAATAACCGGTTAATCCCCATTTAGCAACATTTAACAACAGTTTTTTACCGTTGAGTATTAGGTACTTATTAACAGCGGTCCCAAACCGTTGTCTAAAGGCAATATCATAGGCTTTGGGCAGTGGTTTGGGCCCGCCGGGAAATATTATTTTATTAACAGCGGTTGCATAGACCGTTGTCCATTTAGATCATACCCGCCTCTAAGATATATATAACAGCGGGCAATATCCGCTGACAGTATCGACTTCCATTGACGGCGGGCATTATGAACCGTTGTCCGGTCCGCCGAGAATGCTTTCCTCGGCGAGGGATAAGGCAGTGGTCTCCTGGACCACCGACTTAGTAAAACACGACGGTCTTTATAGATTAACTAGCGGTTCCGGACCGCCGGCAAAAACCACATATTTTGTAGTGTGTTATGATTGGATGAAGTTGTTTTTGTAATGGATTGTTCTTATTTTAATGCATTTAGTTAAGTTTAACTGAATTAAATAACATTGCATTGCATGGAGACTACCTAGTCTGGATGACCACAATAAATGGAACTCTAGAATGAGTTATTTGGTTGTTTGTTAATAATGTGAAAACCCAACGAGGCAAAGTATAAATGAGGACTAAGAGAGTCCACAATGCCCAGAGAAGCATGGTATGAGTGAGGACCAAGAGAGTCCAAGATGCTTAGTACATAAATAACTATTGGGGGAGAAGTGAACTGATGTGCCATGGGGGAAGCTCTGTGCCAAAGGCGGTGATACCCCGGATTTGTCCCGTGATAAAAAATAAAGGTTGGACTTCACTTCCCATGGGTTGAAAATCCCTAAAACTGTGTTGTACACGCAGAGTCTATTATGTGACTGTAACTAGAATTGGTGCATGTTATCTGTATGAGGCATATGACACTAGTAGGGATCTGGCATGGACATCAGGGGATCATACCCACCAATAGCATGATTTATCATGTCTATGTGTTTGAAAATGTTGTTTGTAAGAAAGGGAGCTGAGTCTCTCTATAACAAATAATCATGATCATCCGCATCATGTAGATATATAGATGTGAGTGGACTAGTATGCATATGACCAATTTTGTGAGAATGGAGAGTGAATCACATTAAGTGTGACTTGTAGGATATGATTGCATTGTTAAAGTAAACTTTACAAATGAATGAAATTGAACCATGTGAATGATAAAAGCTAGATTATGCTGATAACGGTAATGAAATCCCATAAATGCTAAGAGCTGAAATGTACATCTATAAGTGAAAGAATCTCATAAATGGAGAATAAAGACTAAATGTAAAGATTAAGAATCTCATAAATGGAGAATAAAGACTAAATGTAAAGATTAAAACAAGTAGTTTTCATAAACTGTTATATGATATTTTCATATTATTATTCTGGTCTATGTTTCCAAGTAAATGCCCGGGAATTGCGGGTCAACTCACAAGCTTATAGCTTACCCTCGTTGATATATGTTTTTCGGGTTGAGATGCGTACTCTGATAGACTTCTCGCGGACTTTGGGTAGAAGCTCCAGCTTTCATAATATGGTTAGTAAAGATTCTGGTAATGTATATTTTTTTAAATTTAGATTATTGTCTCTTGATTATTCACTTGGATTGCCACTTCTTGTGGAGGGGGTGAGTCTCATTGCCAGATTCTAGTGGCGACCTCAGATAGGTACACCCTAGAATTGGGATCTGACAAATACTCAAAGCATTCCAAGGGTTATGTTTTTGTTCGTGAACAAACCGATATTTTTTTGTTCATGAACAAACCGATTGAGGTCTAACTCAAATTAAGTCACATGATGTGAATTTCGTTGAGCATGATTTTCCAAACAACAAGACATATGGGACCAATCTATAGCTCTGCGAGATGGTTGAGCTAGAGTTGAGATTAGTAGAGTTCACTCCATATCCAAACACCAGTGAGAATATAGCTTCTCAAGAAGATCCTAGGGATTCTATGGATGTTGAGCATAGTGGGAGTGGATTGTCCTCCAGTGGGAGTGTCCTTAGACATAGATTCCAATAATCCGATCATGCATAAGAGTATTTGTTGACACATTCTTCGTCGTCATTTTGTGATTGAGAGTGAATCGTTTTTTATTGCCATGCTAGATGATCATGAACTAAGTTCATATCAGGAGGTATTATCATCATCTGCTTCTTAGAATTGGGTAAGTACTATATAAGGTGAAATGACTTCCATGGAGAAGAACCAAGTCTAAGAACTTGTTGATCTTCCCCCTGGGTGAAAGCACCTGAAGGAACAATGATAACCTCTCCAATGGGAATCAAAATGGGAGAAAAATGAGGATGGGGGTTTAGAAGCCGCTACCAATCCTTTTTACGGTGTGATTGGACACCGGAGCCTTATATTCAAAGACATGGTAAAATAACAACTAATGACTCCACTGGATGCGTAATCAGAAATCAATGGGCTAGGAGGTTCGATTATAAGAATGAGGAAGGTATTAGGCACCCCACCTCATCCGATCTAAACCGGTTACTTACTCTTTGATTCCCCTATCATCCTCTCAAACACATTTGACTTAGTTTGTGATTGACAAAAGATGATAACTAAACTTTGACAAAAAAACAATCACACGTGTCCTAAGATTACCAACATTCTAATCTAAACCGGATTCTACATTAGGGATTGAGGTGTATGCATCTAAAGGCCAATGAGAACCCAAAATAGGTAAGCCAACCTCCACACATGAATTTCTCCACATGCTTCTCGGATCGTTTGGTATTGGGGTGGAGTATTGGCTGTCGACACCGAGGACCATGGTCACCCGGCCATAGGCCTACTATCTCCAGGAGTGTAAGGATTGCCACCGGGGACAATGGTCACCCATTTGCAAGCTTACTAAGCTCCTCCTAAGATGGGTAAAAATTGGTGGGACAAGGTTTGTGAGTTTATATGAGGCATTTGTGATTCAAGCATACATTTATCATAATGTTAAAAAAAAAAAAAAGCAAGATTGAAAATAAAGAGAACTAACTTCTATCATGCTTAAAAAAAAAAGAACAAAATGAGAAAAGTTGAAGAAAGATGCATGCTTAATCTATACTTGTAACATGGTTAACAAAATGTGTTAATACGATAGAAAAAATATGATTAAGAGGAACACTATGAAGATGAATACACATGGATATAAAGACAAGCAAAAGAAACTTACTTGGACTTAAAGAGAATGATTATATTATAAAGTAAAAAAAGAAAAGACAAGATGTATGAAAATGAGGTAACCCAAAAAAGAAAATAACCAAGTAAAAAGAGAGTTTCATTTTTCCATTAGTTGAGAAGAGAAACAATTTTTTTTGGTTTCATTTACGTCAATGAACATCAAATGAAATCACCATCATTAGTATTGAAATAAAGTCAAAATATCCCCAGTAAAAAATAAAGTTCCTCACAGTCCCATAAATATAGAAAAAAAGGACTCTTATCTTGGTCTATAGAAGATAAAAGATGAAAATGAACAATTAAATACAAAACGATGATGAAGAAGGTATGAAAAGTAAAAAAGAAAAACTTTAAAGATAATAATCTAAAGAAAATTGTGAGGTAGAAAAATCCCTCTTTGTTGCTTAAAATTGTTAGTCTCTCTTAGATGCTTCACTTGAATCCTTCTTCTCTTCATATGTGGGTGAGCAAGCTTGGATTCTAGACTACTATGAATTTCTAAATAGAAAGATGAAGAGTTTTTCTAAAGCCTAAAGGAAGGTTTGAAGGTTTTTGAGATTGGTGAAGAGAATTTCTCAAGAGAAAGAGGAAGAGTTTCTCTAGGGTCTAATGGAAGAGTTGAAGGTTGTGTAAAATGGGTGAAGAGAGAGTGTATTTATAGGCTAAGAGTGAAGGCCTTGAGTTACATTTGAGATTTTAAAAAGGGTAGTTTGGTATTTTGGGTGGGATAAAATTTCATAATAATTTTGTTTTTTTATGGATTTACACTTTAAATTATTAAAAAGTTAAGGATAAAAGTATAAATGTCAAGGGGTTAGGTGACTAAAATTGCTAAGTGGATGACATGGATAGTAATAAATAGTTAGTTGCTATTAGTGGAGGACATGGGTGGTAATAAATAGTTAGTTAAGGGTCATTGACCAAAACTTCTCCCATTATGGATAGTGATGCACTTGGTGAATAGACCACTTCTTTCTCTCAATATGGGTAGTGGAAAAAATTGGGATGGTTATAGGACTGTAAAAGAGCCGAGCCTATAAAATCAGGACAAAGCTCGGGCTCGGCTCAAGCTTGGTAAAAGTTTATGGGCTCAGGCTCACTAGTTTTTTTAAGGCTCAGGCTCGGCTTGCAAAAGCTTGGCTCGGCTCATGAAAGGCTGAAAAAAAAAGGAACAAAATAATGGACAACATCACTCCGATTTTTTATTCTTGCTTCAAAGTTCAAAGATAGTGAAAAGAGAAACTGGAGACCAAGAGATTTAAAAAAAAAGAAAGAAAAAAAATTAAAAGAATAACACTTTTTCTTCTCTTGGTAACAGATCGCATGGGGAAGGGAGAGAAAACTAAAAGAAAGAGAGAAGGTAGAGTGGTAGCACCACGTGGAGGGAACAATACCTAAGCTCGGCTCAAGCTCATTAAAATATTAAGCTTCTTTTTGGGCTCGGACTTGACTAACAAGCTTAAATATTGAGCTCAAACTCGGCTCGTTTACACCCTTAGATGGTTGTATTATTTTATGGGTCAATCACCAAAGACCAATGCTGATGGATGAGAGAGAGAGAGAGAGAGAGAGAGAGAGAGAGAGAGAGAGAGATGTACATCTTTTAGTGTCCACTATAAATGAGTGGGAGATGTTGGATTTTATGGGCGGCCAACCCAGTTTGGCTGGACTATTACTACTGTGTCCATATTTGACTAAGCTATGTGGACTATATCTATTATGGATAGCATGTCCCAGTCCTAATAAGATTAAGGACTAAGGTCCCTACTAGAAGATGAGAAGACATTTTGACCTCCATATAGGTGCTACAAGACTTTTTCTTTGTATGCATAAAATATTATTTAGGAACAATAAACTCCTTAGGTATATATAGCTAATACTGTAATTTTGCATTTCAGTTTTTGCAATTTAACCATTATTGATTATACCGTGTTTTCACCACCATGTAAATCCAAATTGTCCACCAAATTAAAAATTTAACCATTCGATAAACATGTTGGATTCTGCAAGCATCAAACGATAATAGTAACTTCCTGCAATTTGCAATCACTATCATGTCCTGATCAGTAAGTCGACAACCAACTTTGAGTCCCACTCCAAAATTGGGTTACCAATCTGAAGGGGTGTCGGGTCATTTGGAATGATGGTGTAGCAATACTTTTGTTATATTAAAAGTTTTTGTATCAACCTGTAGGCATAATTGGTACTTGTTGGTTTTGATAATTTTGGGTCAAACCGTATCGTTAGGCATAACTAAACCGAATTATTAGACCATTGGTCTGTTAAGAAAGAAAGATAAAACGATTAAGAAGAAATTAAGCATATAAAGACATAGATTTACGTGGTTCGACAAATTGTACCTATGCCCACTAATACACACTAAGTTCTACTATATATTCTCCAAAACTCATAATAATGTGTTATAAAGAGCAACCGCGAAACTATGAATAAATACCCTGTAATTAGGGCTAAACATAATAGAGATAAAATTACTATTATACCCGACAGTGGTGGCGGATCATCACTACTTCCCAGTTGCCTCGGCAACATTAGTCTCCACATAACAACAAATTTGACACATGATCCTCCTGATTAGCCATATATAATATTTTAGTGTATATAAAACACATTATTACACGTGTCTTAGGCTTTGTAACATGCATGCACTATTGGCTATCCAATTTTTTTTTTTTTTTTTTTTAACATTTCTTAAATTTCGTGCTAAGAAGAACTTTAGTTTTGGATGAGCTCGACCGACACTTAGTACTAGCAGATCATCTGTGCTTTCGGATTGCCTCAGTAGCATCATTCTCCACCTAACAACATGACCACATTATTAAACCATTAATGGCCAAGTTATTAAACCATTGTCCAACAATAAAACCTCCAATACTACCCATGCTTCAAAGAGAATTGAATGTAGAGTCTATAAACATGGATTGTGCCCCTATTAAGCACCCTTGATGTTTGCATAAAATCACCCCACAACCCGCAGGTCCTGACTGTTCTCTTGCTCCATGCAAAAGAATGCCTTATATGCAGCTAGAGGAGACAGAGATCTGAGCCATGAACCAAAATTGATGAAACAATGGATGAAATATTTCTTATTTGTTTTGGAAAACTATAATAGTGAGCCATTTGCTGCTACAATAAAAGCAGCCAATTTATTCATGTTCCAACTTGGTACAATTTTTAAGACAGTAAAAGAAAATAACTATTTCACCAAAAAAAAAAAAAAGAAAAAATAACTATTACAATAAAGACGGCTTACACATTAAAAAATAAAAAAGGATTATTGTGATTCTTGTTCAAATTATCAAATAAGAATCAAACAGGAAAAACAATCCAAAAGAGAGAATAGAGGAATAGATGCGTCAACACAAGAGCATAATGCTACGTCCTTTGAAGCTTTTTCAGTCATGACGAACTCATCAGAGATAACAATGCTTCCAACCTCCATCCATCCAAAAGAAAAAATAAATTTTTGGGATGCCAGAAATTTTGGAATGATCTTCACCTTTATCAGGCAATAACGTTGTCAGAAAATCAGCAGGCATGTCATAAAACCAAAGCTCTTTGATATTTTCGAGGAGTTCAATGCCAACCGGCAACCTCGACAACGATCCACAACGCTTAATCGATAGTTTTTGAAGATGAGGCATTGTTCCCATTTCCATTCTTACCCATCTTAATCTATCAAGTTTATCAAGACTTAAGACCTTAAGTCTTTGAAATCCTCCTGTCTTAAAACACAACGACTCTCCATCGTAAGCCTGAAGTAGTTCAAGCTCTACTAGATCAGGCAAAACTTGGAGAGCTTCAAGTGGATCATGTCTTAAATTACTCCACCTTAAACTGATCTTGGTCAAGTAATGAAGTAAGGGAATCCATTGTGGTAACCTCTCTAAACGCCCTCTCATGTACAACCTTTGAAGATAGGGAGGAGGAGAAGAGAGATTTTCTAGCTCAAGAGCCTCCTTCTCTTCTGTTGAACCTACACTTAAAGAACGAAGGTTGTTCATATTTTCAATAGAATGACAAAGATCCTTCCCATCTTCTCTTCTCAATTTTCGAATGCCCAACCTCCTCAATTGACTCAACCTTCCAAGCCCTCTAATGAAACTTGTACCATTATTGCATTGGTTGTTTGCTTCTATGAAACAGAGCTTTTGTAGGGCTACTAGACCTCCTATTTCTCTTTCGATCTTAATCCCTTGGGTGTCTTCAAAAGTTGCATAGGATTCTATATTGTAACGATAGAGTAGAAGATGGCGCAACTTTTGGAGCTTGATGATCCCAATAGGCAATTCAGATACATAGGAATGCTTAAGATCTAAAGTCTCTAAGTTCCGGAGCTTCTCAATAGAATCTGGAAGCATCCTTATCTTGGTGCTCCTCAAACATAGATACCTTAAATGGAACAAATCTATGAGTCCACCTGGGAATGTCTCGAAAGGCACACCTCTTAAATCTAATACCTTTAATAGCCTAAAGCTACTAAAGAATTTAGTGTTGCAGAGTGTACCTACCTCTATGATCATGATCAGAGAGCGGAGGTGGATGAAGCTCATGGTTGATGGTATATGGCCACAACTCTTATGGATTGATAAACGTCGGATTCTCTCATGGTGACTTGTTTCACTCTCAACGTTTATTGTTCCAAAGTTTTGGTCTTTGGACTTTGATAGAATGATTTCACGAACGAGATCATGAACTCGGCACCTTCTGATCCTTCCATCAATAGTTTTTTCTGCAATTTGAATTAGGCTCCTATTAATGAGCTGATTCAGGTAGTCCTCTCCAACCTCTTCCATGGTCTTTCCTTCTTCCTCTTCTATGAATCCCTCAGCGACCCATAAGCGAATTAGCCTTGTGGGCTTAATCAGATGGTCCTTGGGAATAATGCTTAGATAGAGGAAACAAGGTTTGAGATAGTATGGCAAGTCATTGTAGCTAAGAGATAATACTCTCTTCACGCTCTTGAGATTCTCGTTTTTGTTTAGTTCAATAGGAAGGCTCCGATAAACTATATCCCATTCATCTCCCTTAGTATTGTCTTTTGTTGCCAATAACCCACCAATTGCCACAATTGCGAGTGGCAATCCCCCGCATCTCTGCAAAATCCTCCAAGCAAGATCCTTCAAGTGTAGAGGACAAGTATTTTCTCGAAATACCTTCATGCAAAATAGAGTCCGAGACGCTTTTCGACCCAAGGGTTTCAGTTTATAAACGTGACCAATACCAAAAGATTTTTTGCAGGAGAAAGCTATATCGTTAAAGCGTGTAGTCACCATGATCCGACTACCACAATTGGTGTTAGGAAGAGCATATTTTAGAGCATTCCATGCGCCTATGCTCCATATATCATCGAAAACTATCACATACCTCTTTAGCTGCAAACATTCTTTGATTATGTCCTTGAGTCCGGCCTCGGTTTTGGTGTCCAATCCTTGAGGAACTGGTTGCTTACTTTCGCCGAAGAGTTGTTGTATCATGTCTTTGAGGAGCTCCTCGACTCCGAATGACTGTGAAACAGTGATCCAAGCATGGCATTCGAAGTATTTCTTCACTTGTTGGTCGTCATAGACTTTCTTGACAAGGTCGTCGTAGACTTTCTTGACAAGGGTGGTTTTGCCTAGCCCGCCCATGCCCACAACCGAAACTATTCCAAGTTCGGATTCTGGGCCACTCTCCATAAGCAACCCAATCAGCTCTTTTTTGGGTTTTTCAATGCCCACAAGCTCAGCCTCATCGATTAGAAGAGCATCCCCTCGAGAATCATGCCATGTTGATGATTTTGTACTTGAAGTACTTGTTGAGCCTTGTTCTAGGCTCTTTAAAAGGTATCTTTGGCTTCCCTCCGAAATGTCTTGGACCCTCTTCTTTACATCTTTTATGGTAGAGGCTACCTGATGGCGTAAACCCACGTTCATAATCCAACGAACCATCTCACAAAGAAAATTTAAGCACCCATCCCCATCATCTTGCTGATGATGATCAACAAGATGCAGCATTAATTCCTCCAGAACATCTTCAGTATCATAAGCAACGTCTCTAACTTGCTTAATACGAATCTTTGTATTTTCGTCAATCTCTTCTGTTGCATCTGCCACTCGTAAGAAGGCCCGCATCCGCTCCAATTCGTCTTTGATGTATGGGACTTCTTCCCTAACCTCTTTCGACAGTTTCAGTTCCTTCTCTAACAAGGGAAGAAGATTGTCGAGAACAAAGGTCACAGCTTTCTCCGCCATTTCTGAACTCCTTCTCTTTTTCTCTTCTTAATCTGATTTTGTCTTTAAAGACTATAACTTCGTATGTTCATAAATGAAACTCTTATAAACTTAGACGGTTGACCAAGTCAATGACCCAGTTGATCAATCAACTGATTAAATTTAAATAAATAATGACCCAGTTTAACATGATAGTATTTTTTTTTAAAGTCCTATTTGAATCTCTGATCCCAACTTAATTTCAATTAATGAGATTGAACAGCCCGATTAGATTCTAATTATTTATTAATTATTGTAACTTGACTTCATGTACGCTGATTATAATTAATAAGTAACTTAATATTAAACAGGATAAATTACATTCACACCCTCCTTTGTTTGACATGATGGCAACAAGTATCCCTCAAACCTTGACCATCACAAACACCTCTCAATAATATTATGTTACAACAAACCCCTTTCTTTAGTTACCATCACTTAAATTACGAAATGTTTGCTTCTTTTTTTAACTTGTAGCAGCATATTTTAAGGACGGAAATACCTCTAGGATGAATTAAAAAGTTTCATAGTATTTAAAATCCTGAAAACCTCAAATATAGGATGAATTAGTAATTTAATTCTCTATTATTTTAACATTAAGGTAACGAATTTATAGAAGGATATTATGATCAAATGGTTAATATCTGTTACAGATCGTTAGACACCCTCTTATTTGGTCCAATAAGAATATTAGTTGTAATGTCCAATATTTGAAGGAGCATTTGTTTCTACCGAAAAAGTAAAAAAAGACTATTTGTTGCCATTATTTCAAATCCAAGTGGGTGTCAATGTAATATTACCCAACTATAAACGTGGCCTATAATTAATGAGCTTATGTAGCGTGTTTTAGATTCTAATTTCCTTATTATTATTATTATTATAGCTGGACTTCATGTTTCTCTTGTTTTTTTGGGTAGTAAAATAAACTGAATACACAAAGGGACCACAAAACCCGAAGGAGGGAATTCCTTAGCAGTGCATCACCTACATATAATTTTAAATTTCAGCGAAATTTTGAGAAATTTTGTGAAATTTCAGTTTTCGGATCACCCCTTTGAAACACAAAATCCTTATTTTTCGAAATGAATTATTTCGTCCGAAAAAGAGCTTATTTTGGCGATATTTTGCCGAAATAAATGCACTTTGGCCAAAACAATTTCACCTAAAATTGTCACATTTTTTGTCAAAATTTCGGATATTTCGGTCGAAATAAATCAAAAGTCTATTTAAAGGTAAAAAAAGAGATGATAAATTACA